>JAYMFT010016560.1:0-50201 GCA_038088735.1 Panulirus argus | reverse complement strand
GGGATGGGGTATTTTTCTTCGTCTGTTTCCTGGCGCTACCTCGCTGACGCGGGAAACAGCGATCAAGTATAATAAATTAATAAATATAAAATATAAATTATGTAATGTGAGGCAGGTTGATTGTTTAAGGAATGAATGTGCAAGATAGAAATGAGAATGTAAATGTAGTCTGATTGAGAGAGATTAACCACAATGTGCTAAATGGTTTGGACGTATGGAGAGGATGATTGAAGAACGGGTGAACACCATGTCAGAAATGAACAGAGGAGGGAGAAGGGGTCTCATGAAGTAGCCAGAGCACACCATGGAAACATCTGCAGCTGGTTGTGGACAGTGGGCTGTGGTTTTGATACGTTACACATGACAGCAAAAGAATGGATATGAGTGAATGAGGCCTTTTTGTCGTCAGTTCCCAGTACTTCCTCACAAATGCAGGAAATGGCTAACAAGTATGAAATGAAAAAATGGACCTGGGAATAGATGTAGCAGCATTTGAAACAATGGGGGATGAAATAATTTGTGTGGTGAAAAAGGGGGCTAAGGTTGTGGATTCATAAAGGAATTTGTGGAAAAAGTGGTCATAGTCTGTAAGAATAAAGAAGGATATATTTACATGTATAGTAATCCTGACATTGTTGTTTGAATGTGACTTGGGCCATAAATGCTAGAGAGGAAGAGGGTGAATGTTCTGGAAAGGAAATGGCATGAAGGTAATGTATGGATTAAGATGGATTGATCTTACAAGGATGACTTTGTCAAAGGGAGATGTGATAGTAAGGTGAAGAAAGGTACAGTGAAATATCTTTTTTTAGTGAACATTGTCATTTGTATTATATAAAAACCTTACAAATGTCATTTGTAGTATATAAGAACCTTACATAAAACTGAATATTTGTTGAATTTTTTTTATGATGTCCTTAATTTTCCCCCTTTCCATTTTATTGTGAAGGTTCACCGAGGTCGACCAAACACCTTAGGCAAAGCATTTGAACCCGTAAAAATGCCTAACCTATTACCGAAGGGCTTAGCAGGAATGAACATCAATATACCATCAGCAGTTGCATCCAATCTTATGACAACAGCGACTGCAGCATCAGTAGCAGCGGGTCGAGGTCGTGGTCGACCTGTGGGATCATACAAGAACACAGGTCCTCTACCTAACCAAGGTCGTGGTGTTACTACAGGTGTGTTGTTATTATGAATAATGTTGAATCCCACTTCCAAAGCAGGATTGTTTATCCAGGACAATTTAGTTTTTACTTTTCAGCAGTATTAATTTTGCTTCTAATTTTTATTTATTTATGTTCATAATTATCCCTGGGGACAGGGGGGGAAAGAATACTTCCCATGTATTCCCTGCGTGTGGTAAAAGGCGACTAAAAGGGGAGGGAGTAGGGGGCTGGAAATCCTCCCCTCCTGTTTTTACTTTTCCAAAAGAAAGAATAGAGAAGGGAGCCAAGTGAGGATTTTCCCTCTGAGGCTCAGTCCTCTGTTCTTAATGCTACTTCGCCAAAGTGGGAAATGGTGAATATGAATGAAAACAAAAAATTACCCCAGGACAAATTTCATTGAAAGAGTCTTGGTGTTACCCAGGACCTTTCTAAAGGCTTTTGCACTCCAAGGCTGTGCTACTACCAGTCCTGCATTGACACCAGCATATATGCTTATCTGACATCGTTAGCCAATCATACACTGTTATAAATGCATATATTTCATTTTTTAAGTTCTAAGCCCTTTTTGTCCTGAATGGAATGCCTATCTGTTTAAGTGCTAGCTTTTTTTGTCCCATTTTTGAAACATGGTTAGATAGAGATGGAGACATAGTAAGAACTTTAATATTTGCATAGAACATACATGAGGAGTTCCGGAACTGAAGCTGAAACATGCTGAGTAGGAGGTTGGACGGATTTTTTTTGAAGTGAAGAATGTCATCTTGGGTTTTCCAATGCTTTTGTGAATAATGCAGACTGCACTGTCATATGGGCATGTTTTGATAGATAACATATCGATATGGGTTGTTCACAGAGGATGAGCAAAGGCTGGTCACCCCCTCACTAACACGTGAAGGTAGGAAGAGTCTTGACCCGTATACTCTCAAGAAATATATTGTATACTCATGGGGCAGACCATATAGAGGAGAGAAACAAGGTTTGCTCTTGGAAGATGATTTTTAAAACCTTAGGAATGCACTTTTCACTCACTCAGATTATTGCCCGGATGTTACAGTTTCGTACAGTCTGTGAGGGGAAGTGAAATGATGCTTCTTACTTTTGTAGAATGGTGATATGTTGATGGTTAACAACTTGATATGGCCTTTAGTTAGGGTGCACTGATTTATTTTAGCTTTAGACTGATACTCTCAGTAGTTTTGCAACTTGCTTTTAGGTGATTTGGGCTTTGAACAAGTGCTAATAACACTAGAGTTTCTTGGTTTACCTTTTGTGTGGCTTTGAAAAGAGGCTTAAAGATTGAAACCATTTTCATATTGAAAAAAAAAAATTACAGTTGGCATTACAGATACGTTTGTGTTGTAAATTTATCTCTTGTTATTGTTGACAGTTTTTTTATGTAAGGATCTAATGCATGTGCTTTTTCTCCCACTGTTGGTGCAGCTAATTCGGGGTCTTTATTGTATACAACCCGTGGAACAACGACGACGACTGCGGCAAACCTGGTGCAGCAGGTATCAGGAAATGCACAACAGTTCACGCTCGCTAACCAGATGTTCCATGTAAGTGAGATATTGATGTGGTTAAGATGACATAAACGTAGATGAATGTTTATTTAAAATAGATATTGTGAAAAGCATTTGCCATACTAACAAGCTAATTATTGGTAGAAGTGTTACTGACTGGCTTTAGTAGACAGTAGATGTCTGTTGCTAGGAGACTGGAGGTTGTACATGTGGTCTGTTTGCTTGTGTGGTGATTCATTGAATTCAAGGGTATGGTAGGAAATGGAAGTGTTTAGAGTATGCCTTTATTCTTGTGTGTAGGGAATTGTCAAAAAAATTTTCACTAAGGGTTCATCGTTCTTGATAAGAGGTTGGTTGTGTCCCAGATTATCATACCTATCTATGAGAAAGAAGGCTGGGAAGAGGCACCATATTACAGACCAGTCTCCTGGATGAGTGTCTTCTGTAGAGTTCTAGAAAAGATAATCAGAGAGCAAATGGATGACTTTCTACAAAGGAGAACTTGCCTAAGTGGGTGACAGTGTGGTTTTAGGGAGAGGAGATCATGAGTAAGGAATCCCTTAAATTTCTGTGTGAGAGTGAGCTCTGTCTTTGACAAAAGAAAAGGAAGAGTGGATCGTTTGTATATGGATTGCCAGAGAGTGTTTGACATGGGAGGCTAATTAAGAAGCTGGATCAAGAGGTTGGAATTAGGTGGTGACTCTTGCTATGGCTGGAAGATTACCGTATTGTAAGAAAAGAGAGGTGATGTCAGAGAAGCCTTTTAGAATTAGGTGGAGGTCACTAGGGGAGTGAGTCAGAGTTCTGTTCTTGGACTGATACTCTTCTTTATCTTTGGATATGACTTGCCAGAAGGTATGGATTCCTGCTGAAATATGTTTGCAGTTGACACAAAGGTCATGAGGGAAGTGAAAACTTAAGGAGGATTGCATCGACTTACAAGGAGACCTAAACAGACTAGATTGTTGGTCTGATTCATGGTTGATGATGTTCGACCTGAGTAAGTATAAGGTAATGAGGATGGGGAAGCTGAGAAAGAATGCCCCGCTATAAATATTTATTTTAGCTGGAAATAAACTGCAGGAGTTATTATGTGATAGGGGCTAAGGAGTTGACATCACCCCTAACCTCTTGCCAGTCTCACATTGGGAGAATGATAAAGGAAAAATCTGTCTGGTGTTGTAGACAGTGAACAGTTTATTGAAAAATGTAGGGATGTAGAGTATCCAGAGGATATCACATGAAGTGAATCAAGAAGCTATGTAAAGACATCATGGACTTCCGCAGTGTAGCAGTTAGCATTCCTGACCACGACACATTCATGGGCTGCCCAGAGTTGAGTGCATAGATTTGTATCCTGGTGATGGCAGTTGGTCCACAGTCATTCCAGCTGTCCATCCACCCCCAGGGGTTGGTTGATCAGTTGAGTACCTGGCTCAGACTAGGGTGTATGGTCCTTCTTCGTTTATTTCCTGGTGCTACCTTGCTAACATGGGAAACGGCAATCAAGTATGGTAAATAATGAAAGGGTAAGAGAGATGTGTGGTAATAAAAAGAGTGTGGTTTAGAGAGCAGAAGAGGATATTTGTGTCAGGTGGAGGGAACAAGGAGAAGTGGGAGACCGAATTGGAGGTGGAAGGATGGAGTGAAGGATTTTGAGCAGTCGGGGCCTGAACATGCAGGAGGGTGAAAGGCACGCACAGAATAGAGTGAATTGGAATGATGTGGTATACTGGGGTCAACGTGCTGTCAATGGACTGAACCAGGGCATGTGAAACGTCCAGGGTAAACCATGGAAAGTTGTGTGGGGCCTGGATGTGGATAGGAAACTGTGGTTTCAGGGCATTACATGACAGCTAGAGAATGGATGTGACCAGATGCAGCCTTTCTTTGTCTGTTCCTGGTGCTACCTCACTAACTTGGAAAATGGCTATCAAGTATGAAAAAAGAGAGTGATGGATGAATGGAATAAGGTGAAAGAAAATGATCAAGGGTTAGGGCACCACAAATGTAAACTCCCTTTCCTATGGTTGTGGTAGGTAATTACAAATATAGATACAGTAGCTAGTTACACATTCAGAGACACATAAGCCAATGTTAAGACTGTATTAATGAGATTGAGATAGTCAAATGGTTTTCTTTGGCTACCAATGTCTCTGGAAAGAGTTTTTGGTTCTCTGATTTAGAGAATGCTTTGGCCTTTCTTTTTTATAGTGATTGGTCTTTTATTATGTCTTGATTGCAGTAATATTCATTATTGTTCTTTTCCTCTAAAATTTTTTCATGATCCAATTGGGTACTCTCTGGAGGTGATAGTTAAATGGACTTTTATGATCATTGTGTAATTTTCTGGGGGGGACTGATGGTTAGTCTTTTACTTGTTACTGTATTTTTATAGATGTTTGCCGAAATCTGTTGAAATTTTCTGTAGGTCACCCGTTTTTAAGTGTTAGAAACAATTGGTATGATAAAGGTATTTTGTTAGAATTTTACTACACATCTTGAGGTCCATCTAGAGGTTGCTTCCTTTACTTGCCTGAGTTAAGAGAGATGGATGCTTTGTATGTTTTATGAGAGATGTTTATGCATATTCAGGCCTTGGACTTTTTTTTATATGCTGTATTAGTTACAAACATTAAATTGAGCATAGATTAATTAGGTATTCAGTAGCATCTGCTATTTCTGTCTTCTACAAACTGATATTGTTTAAACAAGGAGAAAAGGGTTGAAATGAGACAGTGACCATTGATGAACCTACTGCAGTGATGAGCGCCCAGTCATATTTCTTTTGCATCAAGTAGATTCAGAGCCCAAACTTGACATTCATATTAGATTTTAGCTTTACTGCAGTTGTATGAAATGCTGTAGTATGTTACTTTGCCAGAAGTTATATAATCTATTCTTCCACGAAGATACATTCTGTGGTTTCTATACACAACACTGATACATTGATCAACTTACTAGAGGGAATATGTGTGGTGGTTCATTGTGACAATAAGCTGACAGCATCAACGGTGTATGTTGGAAATATCAGATGTGATTTGATTGTCTCATTCTCAGAAGTTTAGAAAATTGTGCTTGCATTTTATGTTGTGCAAATACTTTTAACTGTTTGCTTTTTAACACCCTTCTGTAACAATATATGTGGTAATAAGTCCCAAGTATAGTGCATGCATTTTTTGGTCCAATGTTAGCATTAGGTATGTAATGTAGAGTGAAAATGAGCATGTGAACTAAAACATTTTTCTGTAGTGGACACATGGTTGCAGAGATTCATGCTGTTTCTGATGTACCCTATAGGGGCTTGGAATACTGTTATTTAGTAACACAACTATTTACAGTAGTAACAACATCCATTTGTGATTAGCTTATAAATTCAGCCAGTCATTTTTTAAGTTAACTAAACTCTGCAAGTGTAAGTTATAGTAAACAACTTCAGCCAGCCAAGAATCACGTGTATGCTGCAAACAAGCAGTTATTTCCGACTTGTTCCCCAGACTCAATCTTATCTGTGCTGTTCAGGTCAATGATATATGTTACCTTTTCAAACACAGTTTCTCTCTCTCTCTTTTCCCCTCTTTCCTGTGTGAGTTAAGGTTGCATCCAGAACAGATGACTGAACCTTTGAGCAAAAAATCTTCATTTGGCTCTTTCTTTTATTCCATCTTTTGGAAAATAATGCAGATGGAAAGGTCCATCCTTCACTTTTGCCCCTCTTAGTCACCCTCTACAACATGCAGGAGATACATGGGCAGTATGCTTTCTCCCCTATTCCCTAGGGTAAAAGACAAACACTTTGGTCAATAATTTTTTCCATATGAAAGCCATGTACTTAGTGTTAAGATAGTGAAAGGCCCTCCTTCTTGCAGGAGACATTAAGGAAACCGTACAAGGCAACAGACAGTGATATTATCTTCCTTATACTTTTCATTCCAACAGGTTTTCATGCACAGCCAAGGAATTATCTGTTGTACATAATTATAGATTTGCATAAAAAGAAAAGATATGCTTTTGATTCAGGAAGAGTTGTTGATGCTTCCATAATTCAAGTTTCTCCTCAGTTGCCTATTTCTGTCTTTGAATTCAGGTTTCTTTTCAGTACACTATGCTTTGGTTATAGATTGTGTGCATGATGTTGTAGAGGTTGTATGCATGTGATCGACCCCATTAAATTGGGAATGAAGTTGAGATGATAGATAGATAGAGATATTGATAGAATTCATCAGGGAAATTTAAGCTCATCTAATAGATTTTCAGGGTTTTGTTGAATGACAGATTGTCTGTCAAGTTGCATAATGGTATTTATTGAGAGTGATTAGTATACAGTCAGTTGAGGGAGATTGATATGTGACTTTTGGGTGGAAGATGATCCCAAGAACCTTCTAGGCAGCATGTCTTACATTCTACCTCTTCTCATACCTCATGTCACCATATTACGAACACATTTAACAACCCTTTGAAATATACTCAATCTCATTTTCATCTCAATAGCCCACTTCACAAATGTTCCCATTTGTTTTCATGTTTTACACACACTGCCCCAACTGTTAGCAAGACCATACAATACTTGGCAAGCTTTTGCATCGCGTGATTACTGCGTGACCATTGGCTACTTGAGAATGGGCCGTTTTGATGAATGTTTCTCTCCATACACCTCAAAGATATGCAACTCTCTACTCTCTCATGTCAATTCCAATGACTATGACCTGGCTTTTTTTAAGAGGTGGGTTTTTCACTTCCTTCAGAATTCATAGATACTTTTTCTTATATCTTTTCTCCATCCATTAACTTCTTTATATTTCAATTAAGGCCTGGCCTTGCTGTGAACTTTAGTCTGTGACTGGAACCTTCAACATGCAAAAAAAGATCCTTGCTTGTGCTTTCTTCTGCTCCAGTTTTACGAAAGTGAAGATACAGGAGGGAGGATTTTCAGCCTTAAAATCATGCCCCTTTTTGTTACCTTATATGATGCACAGGAGATATGTGGGTAATATTTTTTCCCCCCCATGTTCCTTAGGGATACATGTATACGATTTATTGGCAGAGTTTAGCTTACTTACATATTTAATGACTGAATAGAAAAATTAATTATAAGAGAATGTCACGCTGATTGGTTTTCAAATGATATTCATCCATTCATAAACAGCATAGATTAGCCGTAGCACAACTCTGCACTTAGTCCTTGTTAGAGCACAGAAATAAACCTCTCTTATTACAAGTATGTTTTGAGAACTAGTGATGGTCATTATGAGATGTAGAGAAGAGCCGTGTAAACTCACAAGGTCAGTTTGTTTTCCCGAATGCATGTGTATCCTTGTGTTGCATGGAAACTACAGTGCTGATGCCTTATATATTTATGGAGACATACACAGTATTTGTAAATGAACTGCTGCAAAAATTTTTATGTATTCATCCATCGCTATACAGTACTGAAAGAAAATATAGTCTTGTCCTCAAAGTTTGGCAGTAGAGTAGTTAGAAAAGTAGTTTATGGGTTGATAATCTCCCATGTCTTTCCTATTTTATAGCAAAACTTTGTGTCCCACTATTGCCGACATTAAAAGTAATTTGGCTCAGATCTCACCTAGCTTTTGGAATGAGCCAGACTTTGGAACGTGATCAGCAGATTTCAATATTGATGCACATTTCCCTGAAAATGTTACCTCTCGCAAATGTAGGTAAAAATCCTTTGCCATGATTAGAATTATGTGCTATTTTTGGCAGGCCTATGTTATTAAGAACTGAATTTTTTCAAATATAACAATGCTTGTTAACTGTCACATAGTAAATTGAAGGAATACTTTTTCTGATCGTGGTGCTATTAGGTCATTTTGAGAATATTTTGCAAATGTTATGAGGTATTAAACTTTTTGCGTGAGTAAAGCTGGCAGGAGGTGAATGAGTGCTTTTCTCGTTTGATACGAGGGATGGAATCATGGTCCTAGGGGGTGGATGCTGGGGTGGGCGATGTGGCAATTGATATTGATAAGTGAAATTAAGGAAAAGCATGTCAAGTTGTACACTGAAAGAAGAATGTTGATGAGGGATACTTGGTTATAAAAGAAGATGCATACATAATATTTTGATGAGTGGGGTTAGGATTTGGTTACGGAAAAAAATTTAATGAAGAGATGGACAGTAGTTCAAAGGATTAATGAATGTCTCAGATGAGAGGAGGTGGATGTGGTGTGTTTGGGATAAGGTTGTATGCAGAGTGAGAGAGTCTTAGCGGAAAGTATGTGTAGTAGTTCTTAGTGTTGTATGAATGTGAGACTTTGGCCTCAAGAGCAAAAGAAAAGAAATGGGAGGATTTCTTGAAACTGGAATGCTCACGGCTAGTATGTGGTGGGAAGTGAGTTGATTGTGTTGGAAATTAGTGTCAGAGAGAGAGGTGATACTATACAAAAATCTGTATAAGAGAGCCAGCCATGGTGTTGATGTGCTGAAGTGTTTTGGGCATATGAAGATGATGGACAAAGAAAGACCGACTCCAAGGGTATATGTGTCAAAAACCGAAGGAGCTGGGGATAGTGGGAGACTGGAAAGGAGTTGGAAGGCATACAAGTGATAAAGGCTTGAGGGAATTGGGGCCTAAACATTCAGGAGGATAAGAGACATGCATGGGATGAAATTAATCGGATTATCAATAATTTGATATATAGGGGTTACGTGCTGTTGGTGGGATGAATCAGGGCATATGAAACATCTAAGTCAGTAAGACTTGAGTGTAGAGAGTAGGCTCTGATATTATTAGCTAGGGATTGGATGTGTGCTTATAAAGTCAGTGTTCATTTGTTTTTGATGCTACCTTAATTTTCATAGAGTTTGATCTTTGATGTAGGCTGTCTTAGGAAGATTCAAAAACCAGGAAAGGCAGACTTTTAAAGAGACATGAATGACAAACCCCCAGAATAGTTTGTACAAAGGTCTCCATGACTGAGGTAATAGTAGTGGACTGATGAGGAATGATTTCATGCCAATCTGCCAAACTTTGTTTTTTGTTTTCCCTAAAGATAATCAGAGTAGATTATATTTAAAACAAGTTTGGCTGAATACATAGTTTTGTTGAAACAGTTCAAAAGTAGAGGGTTCTTAAAATTTTTTTGTCATAGATATGACTGCTGCAGTTGTGATGTCAGCAGAAGTGCAACATCTGGCCATTAAATTTTTTTGAAATTCATTTCATCATTAATCTTGAGTTATGTAGAAAAATGTGATTTTATGTGTAGAGGCTTCCACTTAGCTGAAACTCACTGAGCAGCTCTGAACCCTAGATAGTGCTTCATTAAGGCTTGTTATCTGCATTTTGAGATGACGAGCCTTAGGGAACATGCATAAATTACGTCATTTGAGTTTATTGTATACTGTATTTAGTTTGATTTAGAAATTCCTTTTGGTGGTACAAGTTGTGATAGCAGCTTCTCTGTGGTGAGCCATGCTCATATGTCACATCTGTTTTTTAAACTGCCTCATTGTCAGGGATTTTGTTTCTTTTGGAGAAATGATCATTATTATAAAGTAGATAATTTAATTAATGGGCTGCCTAGATACGTAAGACGTAATTCATGTATATTCCCCTTTGGCTGGGAAGCATTATCGTGTGTGTTGTTGGCAACCCACAGCTTGTCAATGGCCACCTGGTCCCAATGTCGGGTGCATCCGGCTCAGTGAGCAGTGTTTCCGTATCTTCACAGTCGGCAGCGAGAGTGCCACGCATCTTACCGTCCTCGTCAGCTTCTTCTGTCAGCCTCATTCCTACACTGGGAGCTTCATCATCTATAACTATACAGGTAGGTGTTTTATCACTGCCTTTTCTATATCTGTCCTTAACAGATGAGTTTTACATCACTGCATTATAAATGCTCAACCTGCAGGAGTTGTAAATCATAGACCTATCCACATATATTATACAGGTGAGTCTTATATCACTGTGCCAATAAATTTTTTCTTTGTTGTTTAAAGTGTATGTCATTTTGATAACCATCTAAAACTGGAGTTTTAGGGCTAAATTCTAATACAATTTGGGACTCTGGATCCATGTCTAGTTTCGGTTAGTTTCAGATCCATATCAAAACAAATCTCATACAAGTCCCTGCCATTGTATAAGACTTACCTATATTCTCAGTGTAGTCTCTGATCCAAGTCTCAGTGAGAGTGGCATAAGTATTGAATATCATTCAAACATCTGAATGTTTTCATATACAGTACTGGTAAGTCAGACACATCATAGATTTATGTTGACGTTGAGCTTGTGGCAGCTGTAATGGAACTGTTTGTCATTGAGGACGACGATCCCCTTAATGCCCTTCTTTTAAAGGAATATCCAATTGCGAAGAACTAGAAAAGTGACAGTGCTATGCTTTTGAATAAGAATAAAAGTGGTAAGGGGTGAATCACTCTCCTAATGCAAATGTCATGTTGCAGAAAGATCAGTAGACCAACTTTGCAAGTGTTGCAGAATTTTGAGATGCAGGTAAAGAAATATTTAGATGAGCAAAATTATCAGTACGTAGTTGTAATGAATATAGTAGTACAGTAGCCAGTACTGAAAATTATCCATATTGCCAGAAATGTACTCGTAAATTAATGCATGCCACTAGAATTGATTTTAGCCACTGGAGGCCTTTTTCAGAGTAGAAAGTACTGTTAATTCAATAATCCCATTTGCTAAATTATATGTTCTGCCACAAGATTGAGAGAGTGATATCAGATTACAGTGTTTATGAGATGACCAAAAAAAGTCTTGACTATCAGCCCTTTCCAAGCTGATTTTAAAGAGTGTTAGCCTTTCCCTGATTTGGTAGGATACATTAGATTATGTCATGCTTAATCCACCTAAACTGAATCAGCTAATTCCATTATGACGCAACTGTTTAAAATCTAGTTTATTCTTAGTTCCTCACCTGGTTACTTCTCTGAAACAGTGGACTTTTTTCTGGTAAATGATAGGAGGATGAAAGGTGAGGGGGTACTGAAAGCCTTGCATAAAATGAAGTTTGGCAACATGGCAGGACTGGATAGGATTGCCGTTGGGTTTCTCACAGAAGGGGATGTTGTTGATTTGTTTATCAGGGTATTCAGCATTTGTGTGGGTCAGTGTCAGGTGCATTTAGAATTATGATAATTAGTAGGTAGAAGTAGTTGGTAGAAAGTTAGGTGGGAGCATGAGATAGAGTAGTAGGTTGGAACATATGGTGGACACATTAGATAGAGGTAATCAGTGGGAACATTAGGCAGGAGCCACTGGAAACACTGTGCTAAAGGCTAAGAAGCAGCACAGGAGTTCACCAGTTATGAAGATTCTTTTGCCATGGCCATTTCGTTGAAGGAATTCCCAGAGGGAACAGGCATAAGAGATATAGATAGATAGATAAATAGATTATGATGATTATATCAACATATTGATTCCATGTGGTACCCTTGTCCAACCTCCTTTTGAAACTGTCTTTCTCAGAACATTTGGAAGAATAATGAGTCCGGTCCTCATTATCTAATGTACACCTTGTGAACTTTGTCTTTAAGTGTTAGATTTGGCCCATTTGTATTCATTGAGGAGGAACATGGGCAGCATAGATGGCTTTCCAAAGTTTGCTGCTAATTGTGGTAATGCCCTCGTATTCATGGAAATAATTGAGAAAGACAGTTTCAACGGGATCATGGGTAAGGTTACCATTTGGTACCCAAATGTTGATGATGAGATAGTTATAGCTCCAGATAAAAGGAACAAAGAGTATGAAATTAGAAAGTTGAATGTTTTATGTCAGAATATCCAGTTTACAATAAGGAAGAAGAAGGAGAAGGCCTGCCATATCCATATACGATCATTTGGAGGAGTGTTTAAGACCCAAAGTTCTTGTGTACAGAAAACTAGTGAAAAAGGATGAGTTCACCCTTTTCTGTCTACTCACAGTGAAAGGAAAAAATTTGGATTAGTGATTGTGTTTGTCTTAAGAGCCATAAGAATTTGTAACCAGGAGTACTTATAAGTGAAGTAGGTTACAGAATTGAATCTTTCCTGAAACTAGATACCCCAGAAACTTACTCGTAAATTACTCTTAAAGCTGAGAAGCATGGAGAGAAGAATAATGGACAGGCATAAAGAAAATGGGGAGGACAGTGTCGTAACAAACAATGAGAGATTCTTAATAGTTCCCATTTTAAGATAGCTCAAATTTCATATTATTGATTAATTGATTACTTAAGCAAACATGCATAAATACTGCCATGTTGTCAGGAAAGAAAATTGGTAAGGTTGCAAGATTTAAACCAAGTGGAGTAGCAACAAAGAGAGTTCAGGACAGGATTCCATGTGGTATATGTCAATGCACTTATTAAGGAGAAACTGGATGAGGGTCGACAAAGAATCATAGAACTCATGGCTGACTTGAGAAATCACAGAACATCGATTAATCTTGTGGTGCCTATCTAAGACTATGGATACCTGCTAAACTGGATTAAGTAAAAGTATTACATGAAACAGTGAATAAACACGTGATGAAGGCACTTGAAGCTGCTCACTAGAGTTGAGAATTTCCCAGTAATCTAAGAGTTGGTTTCATAAACTGCGAATATTGCTGTGAATGAGACAAAAGGAGTGGAGCCAAGAGCTGCTGGGTGAGCCGGTCAAAGAACGATATATCGAGGCATCCAGCTAGGTGACCTACACCAGTTAGTATGAATAATCCTGCTACCCCCTTTGTCTTTTACTTTCTGAAGAAGACTTTTGTCAAGTTGAAATGTTAAACAAATAAATCTCAGGTTTAGCCTGTTTATTCTCATGCCAATCTGTTTTTGGGAAAATGCTTTAACAGTACGGTTAATGACCAAATATAGGAACCCAGAAAACCAGATTCATGAGAAAACTGGCTTTCCTTTATTTAATGAAAACATGTATTAATGAAGAATCAGATTTATAAGAAAACCAGAAGAGTTTTTGGTCTTTTTGGGTATTTATTTCATTTAAATTTTTTCCTTAGTAAATCAGAAAAGGTCCTACCTTAGATTTAGAATAGTACATGTAATTCTTGATTTATTAAGGAAACTCCCTAAAGGGGATGGCCAAGGCAAGGGTATCCATAACTGATGAACTCCAGTGCTGCTTCTTAACCTTTGGTGCCTCCTGCTTAACATGCCACTGGCAGAGGGCAACTCCAGTGTAGTGTTCCTTCTGACTGCAACTACCTAATGTTTCTGCTTGATGTTCCAACCTCCTGTGTAATGCTCCTGCCTAATGTTCCTATCCACTACTTCTTCCTGATGCTCCTGCCTAATTTTCCTACATACTACGTCTTTCTATTGCTTCAACCATTTTGCCAAAAGGCAGGGCTAGCACTTAGTGCTCATCGCAGGAAAATCTAGAGTTGTGAAGAATGAGTTGTGTGGGTTAAGTGTTGACAAGTGTGAAAGGAGAGGTTTTGTACATTTGTGGACAGAATGCCATCAGTCCGCACATGGGTGAGGCAGAAAGAAAGGACAGCTATTTGGGTCAAAGAGATACAGCTTGACAACTACTGAAGTGCTGGCTGACTATACAATCGTCACTAACCCTTCTGTTACCTAGGTGGGTAGTCCTGGTAATGTACCTTCCCTAGTCTGTGGCTGCCTACCATTTACTTCCTAATTCTTAATATCACAAAGTTTCTCATGATTATGTTTTATTCTCTATGTCGTGTTTATTTTGACACTTTTGGACACGAAGGTTAAGACTTTAGTGATAGGTCTTCTGTGATGTATCTTCCCCTGGCTCAGTTAGAAGTCAGTTCTTATTTTCCCCTTGATATCTTTACTATTTTTGATAGTATATCAAAATTTAGATTTTTATGTTAGGTAAGAGTTTCAGAAGTGAGGTATTTAGATATCATCTTAACATAGAAAATACTTTATATTTTGACAACTATGAGATAATGAGTGATCAGCACGTGGATGGGTTGAATAGTTTAGGTTAGGGTGTAATTATCATTGATGATTACAGTTCTCATGTACATTTTGATTGTTGCCCACATTAGTTTATGAGTTGCGTTTATTATTTGTGAAGGGAACTGCATGAATATAAATGAAAAATGAAAAGTACTCTGTATTTTGAAAGTACTATATAAGTTGATAAGAAGTTAATGGATTGTAAGTGTATGGGTTGAACATTCTTTATAATCTGTGTAAATATGAGTGATAATTACACATTCACATTGTGATTATTTTCCACATTATACATTTATGAGTTTCTGAAAGCTTTATAATTTTTCAGTGTAATAGAAAAAAGTATTTTGCTGTCGTGAGTGCAAAATTTAGGTTGAACATCCTTTATAAGCAGTGTAATTATGATCAGTAATTACTCATTTATACAATCTCCTCCTTCCCCAAAACTCCCTGCCCTCCCCAGCTTTGCTCTGTCCCCCCAAATTTCTCCTTACCCCAAACTATCCTCCCTTCCTGACAGTCACTCTCCTCACAAACACTGGTCTCCCTCCAGCCATTCCCTCACAGCACCATCTTTCCTTCCCCCACTCAATCCTGTCTTTTGTGAGTGTTAGTGATAGTCCAGCTGTCTCCTTCCCTATCATTTATCTCCCTTCCAACACCTTTCACCAACATTGATCTTCCTCCCAACACACTTTTCCCCTCTCCAGCATTCTCCTCTTTTTCCTGACACATTCACTCTTCTCCAGTAGCCATCATGCTCACCAACTCATGCCACTAGTTATCTACTAGTCACCTCATTCCACTCCAACACACTCTTCTCCAACATAATCTCCCCCATAGTCTTCACCCATTTGACACTTCTGCTGTTGGATTAACAGTATCAGTTACCTGATTGCATTTAAAAGATATTTATGCATTTCCATCATTCATTGAAGTACCATTAGGTACAGTTAAGTCTTCTAAGGAATGAACCTTTAAGCTTTTGTATTGACACAAAAACTTTTAATACTAATCTTTCTTGCATGAAATTTAAGCTTCCACCATGTACATTGTGGTCAGTTTGGCACCTCGGTATTTAGCAGATGATACTGTGTATATTTATTATATGACTGTCTCTTGTGTGTTTAAAGTTTATCCCATGTACCTTAAGAACTATGCTTAAGACTACCAGTTTAGAATTTTTGTAGAATTTGTTCTGGAATGGTTTTAGTGAAGTATGAAAGATCAGAAAGATTATTATTATTGTTTGAAAAGGAAGTGGGGCTCATTGAGCCCTTAACTATTGACAATATTGTGTTGTTATGGTCTGATTTATTCTTATTAGATTTAACACTTTTTCTCCTTGTCAGTTGCTCATTTTTCAGACTTACTTTTTTAATGAAAATCAGTTTGAACTTTGTTCTTATCATTTCCTGCAAATTATTGGGCATACGCTCTAGTGACTCCCAGCTGTTTTGTCTTGGTACTGAGTTGACTCTCTGGTGCAATGAAATGTTAGTATTGCATTATTGCTGAACTGTTAGACCAATACAGTAGTTGCAGAATAGTTATGATAAAGGAAAAGGGAAAAAAATTCATGTTCACAGGTTCAAGAGAGAGAGAGAAAGAGAAAAGGAGAGAGGAACTGATGGGAAAAGGATCAAGAGTATATCATTGTGAGTGATGTATGTGTGTGTGTGCTGGTCTTTATTTTTCTTATTTGTGGGTAAACGAAGCTTACCACCAACAGACATCAGCCCTAAGTTGACGTAATAGTTAAAATGACTGCTTTGCACCAGTACTGCACTGTTTTATCTATGGAGTGGCTGTAGTATGATAAAAAGAACATTAAAAGAGTATAGGAATTTGTATCCAGTGTCAAGATTAAAGATGGGAGGAAGCTGTGGGAGGAGGAGGAGGCAGGAATGTGGCAGGATGGTGATTGACGTGTGTGTTTGTGTGTGTGGGTCTGTGGTTTCATTTTTGCTAGCAAAACCAGTCAATATACAGAGGGCATCTAAAGATGGACAGAACATTTCTATATTATTATGTGCTGGACACTGATAATGATATATGCTATTCCTGCTTGTATGGTATTTTCTTTTTTACACATTTGCCATAGTGAATGAAGAATACAATACAATGTATATACATTTGCACCACCAGTACATTGTTCAGAGTAGTTGTAATGGTTTACAGAATAGTCCATATGATGCTATCAGTTGTTGAGTGCCACAATAGATATTTATTAACATATCTTAATTTGGCTATTTCTGGCTATATATTATGATATTTCTTCAAACATGTGATGCATGAACCTATACAAAAATGGATTTTTGGTGAATTTTTAAAATGGGTAACACATACAGTGTTATCAGAATATGAGCACAAATTTTTTTTCGTGCTTTCGATGATGCAGTATTTATCATCCAAATGCAAGTGTAAGTTTTTTTGGATGATGCAGTTTGCATCTTCAGAATGTCAGTGTGCTAAGCCACAACATGTTTTTAACAAACTGTATACTGAGTGACTGATTTATGTAGAATATGATGATTGGTTTTAGCCTTAGAGAACTGACCACCTTAATCTGCTACATGCTGCTCTGTTCACGTAGTGCCCTGAGTAGAAGTGGATGATTAGAATCTGGCATTATGAAAGGAAGTGGACTGGAAATTAAATATAGTAGGGTTTTATGGATGAATTTTTGTCTGTGAGATCTAGGCATCCTAATTTTTGTACCTGTCTGTAAGGTTGGGGATCTCATAACAGTTCCATCAAACATTGCCCTCTGAAATCGTATGAAATAGAGCTTTCACAAGCTCAGCATATTTTATTTTTTCAAGCATTAAGTTTTGACAAGCATATATGTGAGAGTATTGCTGTATGATCCTTCTTCATGTTGAAATGTCTGTGAATGAAAGCTTTGTCATTATAGTCTGACAAAAGGTCCTCTGAAAGAACTAAGCTTTCACTAAAGATACTCTGTTTTTTCTGTTGAGAACTCTGGAAATGATTAAGCAGAGTTTACATGAATGGTTGGGTAATCTTACCACTATCATACTTAGATGGAGGGGTTCTTGGTCATTTGATTGAATATTTTTTGAAAACTTACCCATCTTATATTTTTAAAACTTACCCATCTTACTTTTAGATAGAGTACATAATTTTATTTTCTTTTGTTCTGCCTGCCCTTTGTGTCTTTTTGTTCTGACTGCTCTCTCATGTCCTATATCCTCAAGGCATATATTTTTCCCTAGAATTGTAATGGGTTAAGAATATTGAGTTATGGCTCTGTACCTGATTATTATTAACAAAATACCCAGTACCTGTTACATGAATTTTTTTTTTATCATTTGCAAGAGGAATATTTATTTGATATTGATATGTATTTAGGTGTTTTTTGTTTTGTTTTGTTCTTAGTTAGGGGTCTTTGGAGTGGATGTTTTAGATTCCCCCCCCCCCTCCAGTCACGGACAAAAGCTCATATCAAGGCCGGGCCCTAATTGAAATAAAGAGAGAGTTGAGAAATTGGGGAAAACAGACAGGGAAAGTATTTACAAATTTTGAGAAAGTGAAAAACATGTCTCTTGAAATGAGCCAGGTCATCCTTTTCTTGATATTGTGTTCCATTTTAGAGTAATATTAGGAATAACAGCAGTGTGGACAGTAAAAGTTCATGGAAGCATGAGCGATCATTTTCTTTCAAATCAATCTTATTTGTTTGAATGGAGAATATGTCTACCATCCTGTCATTTTTTGGTAAACTGTTGCCCTGGACCTCATAAATTTGAGTACCAGGTCCATATACTCTAGGACCTCCAGCGGGTTGGCATGAATTTGTACGTGTCAGATTGAGTTGACATCTGACGTATCTTTATGGGCCTTTACCTACTTTGGAAATCATATACCCAAGCAGACAAGCTATGCTTGAAAATCCAAGTCCAACCTGGGCTTGAATAAGAACTCACTTAAGTTATTATGAGATCAGAGGAAGGAGAGCAAGAAAGCAACACTCCCATGCTTTAAAATAGATTTTCCCTCTCTAATCTCAGATATTTATCTGTCTATTCTATCTCTGATGCCTGTTCCCAACTGGAACTCCCTTAAGGGGGTGGCCACAGCCTAGAGTCTCTATAACTTGTGAACTCCAGTGCCACTACTTAGCCTTTAGTGCCTCACCCTTAACAGGCCACTGGTAGAGGGCAACTCTAGTGCATTGTTTGTAGAGGCTAATACCTAATGTTCATACTGACTGTTTCTACCTAATGCTCAGGTCTTCCCATCAATTGTATGCGATGAATTTACCAACAAGTTGACCAATGATTTTACTTCGGTTTTTGAGTTGAAATATGAAAATGTAACCACAGGCTGAACTGTTCTTTAATTTATGTTATTTTCCCAATTTAGTTGGCTATGATTTCATTGTTTTTTTATATGATAGAGGATGTAACTTTTTTTTCTGTTTTAATGTATGAGTGTGCATGTCTTGAAAACTAAGATATTATGTGCTCTTAGTTATGCTTCTTACTTAGTTGAGAACACTTTTCAAAATTGTATTTTCTCTTCAGAGTGTACAAAGCAAGGCAGGGAACACAAAGTCACCGCAGCAGCCAAGTATCTCTATCACGCCGTTGCCACGAGCAGGGCAGCAGCAGACACAGAATGTTAGCAGGGGGAACACACCAGCACGTGATTCCAGTGGGAAACCGTCCTTTGTCATATGTGAAATTTGTGACGGTTATATTAAGGTAAGAGGGAGACTATGCCGTCGGTTTTTAAGAGTAAGAAGCAAAAGCTTTTGGGGAATTTGTTAGAAAATCATAGTTTTGTAGGTTAGGCACAGTACTTTAGGTAGATCAGTAACAGGAATGGTAAATGAACAAACAGAGAGCATTATACGTGCATTCATGCAATGTGTTTGAGAGCTTGGAAGAAAGATGATTTGCCAGAGGAACAAGTCTCTCGAATTGTATGTCTGCAAAGTAAATAATTAAGGAGTGGTTTTATTTTCTCACCTGCATGGCGTTGAAGACTCTTAGGAACTGCTTTGCCCATTGTCATCATTGATAGTCATGCCCCATCATCATTATCATTAGTCAGGCCAGAACATAAAATATGAACTTGGTCATAACCTGAAAAGCTTCAATAAGATATTCATGAATCTTTATACATTTGTTTTTCAGCATCCAAAGAGCTGCAGTTTGCTTGAGTTATTTCTGTATGATTATTGTGTGGAACGTAACCTGACTCTTAACTTGAAGAAAATTCCAACTTCAACAGTGGAACTTAAGACAGATGTCATTGCTATTTTCCACACAGCATTCCCACCTATTCTTATTTCACTCTCAACAACTGTGCTGCACTGCAGGTGACACATGTTCCATGGAACACCCTTCTAGTGAGTGTAGAAACCCATACCACAGCAGACTGGACATGAGGATGTTTGCGAGTGAACGAAAGGCTGTAAGCATCCCTTGTAAATGAGAATAAAGTTAAAGATGATAGGTAAATAGAAAAGTATTTTAGAAAAATCATGTGGGTAGTTTTATGGGAACCTTTTCTGTGACTAGGAATTTGTTTTGTTTTGTAAATTAATTGTATAAATGCTATTTTTTGGAGATAGTTACTTTCAGCTTTGCTTTCTAAACTTTAAGGGTTTTTATAGCCTTTTCATATTTGCAAAGTATTATATCTGACGAAAACATAAGAGGGTTACATCCACAGAAGAGTTTGGAAAAAGAGAAGTGTTTATCCTGGATGCTCAGGATAATTGTTCAAAACACTCTTTATCATCGTAAGAGATTTTATATTGGGATAATTCTCTCCATAGGACCTAGAGCAACTTCGTAACCACATGAACCTGATTCATAAAGTGAAGATTCACCCAAAGATGATTTATAACCGCCCACCGCTCAACTGCCAGAAGTGCCAACACCGCTTCTTTACAGACCAGGTATGAACTCAGTAGATAAAATATCTCTTTGAGATAATTGTGGGTTAAAACAAAATACTTTCCAGTGTCTGGTATTACAAATGTCAGCTGTTGTTGATTTTTAGTGGAAAAGTGCACAATTTTAGTACTTTATGCATAACAGCTTGAGAAAAGATGTGTGCAAGTGAGGCCATTGTTTGTTCCTGATTCTACCCCACCAAGGTAGGATAGGCAACTGGGTATTAGAAAAAGGTAAATATGAGGTCAGGAGAGTATGTTACATGGTGATGATTAGTTTTCTTCGTCAGGGTTTGGAACGACACCTACTTGGTACTCATGGGCTGGTGACTTCGTCTATGCAGGAAGCAGCGAATAAGGGCAAAGATGCTGGCCGCTGTCCTATTTGTGGCAAGGTTTGTAACTGCATTATTTCTGGTTCTCTTTTAGTTCTTCTATCATCTGATATATTTCAGAAGTTGTTGTGGAACTTTTTAGGAAGAAGTGTGGAATTGAGTCATCACAGGGAAGACCAGGAAAGTGGTGTCTTTAGAATTTACTTATTTTCCTGTATGCTTTAGAATTTTTTATTGTATTGGTAATGTTTGATAACTGAAGTTACTTAGGGGTTTTCAGAAATATGAGTATTAATGGCTGTTTGAATCGTCTTCCTGTTACCTCCAACGTCACACTTTAATTAACCCCGTATTTCCACAGGTATTCCAGTGGAAGCTCCTGAATCACGTCAGCAAAGACCACAAGATGACCCTTAAACCAGCACACTTATCTTACAAGTGCACCGTTTGCACAGCCACCTTCAACATGTACAGACTTTTTGAGAATCATGTATACTCAGCGCATTCTGTTGTCAACAAAAATAAAGGGGAAGGAGGCAAAAAACAAGGTAGTGGAGGTGTGTACGATACTTATAAAAAAGTTTATAGTTTTGTAGATGTTAGGGTTAAATGATGAGACATCTTGTCGCACATAGAAGTATATTAGATTGATCACATGGTCATTTGTTGTGAAGGTAAACATTACTGCCCTTTGAATGCCTGTGTAAGTTGGAATGTTGTTAGAAAAAATGTATACAAAAAACTAGATTAAACATTTAACTGAATCACAGATATGATTCATCATTGAAGGCTTTATAAACCAATGGAATGGTTAGGTTCAGCTTTGCCAAATCTGTCAACCCTGGAAGGAGAAACATTGAAACAGTGAAACAGATCCTATTGGCAACTATGAGAGATCCCTTCAATCACATGAGAAACAAACTAGTTACAGTTTTGGGGTTGTACGGGCTGTACTATTATACAGACATCCCTAATGGCATCTCATTTCCTGGAAATTCATTGAAACATGTTGTATAGATTAGGGAAATAGTTCAATTGCTAGTAGGATAAAATTAATTGTAATAGAATTTTGTATCTCTAATGGCTCACGAAAACAGATGGGCTTCCTGGGCAGGGATATATCCCTTCTGATTGACCATATTCCTCCAATTCTCTCAATCCTTTGCACACCTCTTCTCTTCAGAATAGTATTTACATCATCTACTTGTTGTAAACTAGAGTATGCAACGCCAGTACAGTCACTGAACTTGAGAAAACACATTTTTCTGGTGAAGGACGAGTGGGGCAGCAGCAGAGATGGTACCTGACGCAAGAAAAGTAAGCTACAGGGAGAGGTTTTTGGCATGAGGATTATCCACTTTGCAGAGAAAAGAAAGAGGGGCGACCTCATTGCAGAGTACAAGTTTCTGGTTGGAATCGAAGTTACTGAGTAGGACATGATATATCACTACTGGAGAGTGGATACATGTGAAATGAGGCTACTGCTTGTTTGTGTCTAAGAAAAAACATTGTTGCAGTGGGAGAATCATTTGAGTGTAAATGAAAAAATTGAACATCATCCAAATATCATTGAATTTGTTTCATATACCTGATTGATGTATATGGAGGACAACATGCTGTTAGTGAGCTTAACTAAGGCAAAGAAAACTGTCAAGGTAAACCATGGAATATCCTGTAGGGTCTAGCTGCTTTATATGTCATGGTTCACGTTAGCAGTATGTTGACACCTCTCATGCACTGCTTTTACTCAATTCTTTCTATCCATTGCACACCTCAGTCTTTCTCTAAAAATGTATTTGCAGCATGTGCTAGATAGAAACTATTCAGCACCAGTTTGGTCATCCCCCTTGAAGGGACACATATTCTACTGAAGGAGGTCCAGTGAGTAGTAACAGATATTGTATCAAATGTAAAGGATCTAAGGTTCAGGAAGAGGCTGACATTATTAGAATTGCCCACTATGGAAGAGAGAGGAGAAAGGGGAGGTGTGATAGCAGTGTTTTGAGTGGAAACTGGTGGTTATTGAGGAGTTCCAAATTAGAAATAACATGTTGATGAGAGGATATAGCTGAAAATAAGTGAGAATCAGGTTGAAAAATAAAAAGAAATACTTTTTGAGTGACAAAATAGCTGTGGATATATGGTTCATGATAAGAAAGGAGACTGTAAATGTAAGCATTATGAATAAATTTGAAATATTACGTAATACAGTGCTAAAGAAAGGTCAAGAGATTTGGTACCATTTAGTGCAGAACTCCTCATTTTGCACAAATTTATGATGAAGTTAAGGGCAGTTTAGCACTTATTCTACTGGCATGTGGTAAAGATTATACATTGTACCTCCAAATGTAAATTAAGGTCTTAATGTTTGTCTTCAGGTTCTGGGTCTTCCGACTCCCCTCTAAAGATTAATGATGAGATCACCATCATTCCTCAGCCAGCAGTTAAAACAAAGTCTGACAAGTCAGGGTCCTCGGGAAAGAAGTCGGAAGGAACGGTGAGTTTAAAGCGTGGGTCACATTTATCAAAACAGGTGAGAATCCTGGTACAAAATCATAAAATAGAATTGTGATCTAGTACCTTGCTTTTGGTATGAAAATTTTATAGTATAATTATGGATTATATATCAGAATTAATTTTGCATTACAGTTTGGAATTGTTTTCATTCTTATTTTATGGTCTCTCTCTTTTTTTTTTAATATTACATAAAACTTTTGTTATCATCTTTTGGAGTAGGTTAATATTTATGTAGTCAGTCCATCGAAAGAGAAATACTCTCAGAAGTAGAAAGATTAAATGCTTTAAACAGAGCCTGTATGACCTATGTGTTATGCCTTATTCATTTAGAGCATATGGACCCTGGCCTGGGAGAGGTAAGTAAACTTAACTTGGTATTTACCCTCCCAGACAGTCATCTTGCTCGTGTCTTTTTCTCCTATGTGATGGTTTCCTCTTCCACATATCTCTTCCTCTTTCTTCTTGCCTCTTCTCTGATGATACCCAATAGGCATGTGTCTTTTAATACCTGTCAGTCAACAAAATTCTTTGTAGGGATTGAGAGTTATGTAATGTGAGTGACAGCAGAGAGAAACAGTATCATTAGTCCTTACAAGATGGGACCACAATCTAGATGGGGTCCCAAGGACAGAGGGTAATAAAAGATGACAAAAGATTAGTCGTTTTGTGGGAAATATCAAGTTGATATTTTTTTTTTTTTTTTTTTTTTTTGAATAACCTTATTTGTTGTCCTACAAACATTTAGACTTGACATGCCACCTGTGTTTAATGCTTCCTTGGCTGATTGTTTTTTTGTTGAAAACTCTTGTGTGATGGTATGCAGCTAATAATACAGAAGAATAACGTAGAATGTTATTTTGCTAGGGTTATTTACGTGATTTTTTTGATATTCTACACTCTCTATGTATTTCTTTAATTATGTCTCTGATGCCTGTTTCAAATGGAACTCCCCCAAAGGTGTGGCCATTGCAATAGAGTCACCACAACAATTGAATCCCAGTGCCGCTTCTTAGCCTTTAGTGCCTCACCCTTAACTGGCAACCGGCAGAGCCTTTAGTGCCTCACCCTTAACTGGCCACCGGCAGAGGGCAACTGTAGTGCAGTGTTTGCTGAGGCTCCTATCTAATGTTCATACTGACTACTACTATCTAATGCTTCTACCAAATACTACCTAATGCTCCTGCCTAAATGTTTCTACCTACGACTACTTCTATCTAATGCTTCTACCAAGTACTTCTACCTAATGCTCCAGCCTAAATGTTTCTGCCTACGACTTCTATCTACTGCTCCTACCATTTTGCCAAAAGGTAGGGCTAGTGCATAGTGCTCACTGCTGGAAAAACTAGTGTTATGAAGAATGACTGTGTGAGTTAAGTGTTGTCAAGTGTTGTGAATGATAACGAGAGATTGTATGTTTGTGGCCGGAATGCCAGTAGTCCACATGGTAGTGTGGCAAAATGAAAAGACAGCTACCTGGGTCAGAGTAGTGCACTAATAACCAATAATTACATAACTATTGTTTTTATTTATCTTCATCATAATGAAAATCACCTTTTAATTATAACAGTTCAACATCTGCTGAATCATCAATACTATCATTAGTGAGTACAGTAGTAGAGTACAGGAATACAAAAGTGTAGCAGGTAGCGTTCCTGAACTAGACACAGTCACGGGCCGCCCAGGGTAGAGCGCATAGGTTCAAATTCTGGTTGTGGCAATCAGTCCACAGTCATCCCAGCTGTTCATCTACCCCTTGGGGTTGGTTGATAAAATGGGTACTTGACCCAGGCTAGATATAGGAGTGGGGGGCTGGAAATCCTCCCCTCCAGTTTCTGCTTTTCCAAAAGAGGAACAGAGAAGGGGCCAAGTGAGGATTTTCCCTCTAAGGCTCAGTCCTCTGTTCTTAATGCTACCTCGCTGATGCGGGAAAAGGCGAATTTGTATGGAAAAAAAAAAAAAAAATAAATAAATAAATATATATATATATATATATATATATATATATCTTACCTACCTGCCCTTGAAGTCCCTTCTATCCTTATACAGCTCCTTCAGCACTCAGGAAGGTGGCCATGCCCACAGGTTGGGATCACAGATCACATGTATGTGTCTATGTGTGGGAAGAGCTTGGTGTCTTTTTTATGAGAGACGTATCAAGGGCACGAAGGGTTTTGGGATATGTTGAATCAATGTTTGTAGTGTTGTAGTGATTAGTAACATTTTGAGCTTAAGCAGAAAAGTGTCTCATGTATGTCTAGGATCATGATATCTGAAAGGTGGTGTATATGAAGATATAAGGCTGAGTTGGGAGGTTAGTTGTTTAGTGTTTGATGGGTTATTTCAATGAGTATGTGTTCTGTTAGTGTTTTATATGTTGAGGGTGGAGGGAGCTGTAAGTATGTTATTAAAATATGAGGCAGGGGTAAGCTTCTTAATTTTACTTGGGAGTTGGGGATTAGTTACAGAGTGGTTAGGGTGGGAGGGGTCTAGTGCTGTTGCATAGAGAAGTGCCAAGCATGTTGAGGTGGGACTGTATATGGAGGATGTTTATTTCACTGTGAAGGTGTTGAGTGTTTGTAGTTGCTCGGTAGCCAGTGATTGTTCTGTATGCAATACTTTTGTGTTGGAAGCTTTGTTGTATTTGCTTTTGAGAAGGTGGAAGACCAGGTAGGTGAAGCACAGTTGAAAGTGGAGTGGATGAATTGTTTGTAAGGATGTTCAGGGATTCTCTTACTTGTCCAAATCTGGTGTCAATTAGTGTCTTGAGGGCATTTAGTTTATGTGTTGCTATTGTGTTAATGGTGTGGTAAGTGAATGTCATATGTGTCATATGTGACCCCAGCACCCCTTCCTTAGTGATCTAGTGGTTCCTGTAGCTTAAAGGCTGCACTATAGTCCATAGCACGGGTAGGAGGGACTTCTTTGAAGAGAGAAGTTCCTTAGCAAGACTATACTCTATTTTGCAAACTACCTCAAATTTCAAGGCAGTTACCTTGAGCTTTGACTCATCAAGATTATACTGAACTATAAGATGCAGACATGGGAGGTATGTTCTACGTAACAAGAATCAAGAATTGATATATACAATAGTAAAATGGGGGCAAACTTATAAAAGTTATTTTCACAATAGAGGACAAGACTAGCATTGTTAAGATAAGCACACAAACATTCAAGTCTTGGAAATTTCACAGGGTATAGCACTGTGTTCCATTTGATAATGGATGTAACGACAGAAACAATATATGAATGGTTTCACAATGTCCACATCTTGAATCAGTAAAAATGAAGGGATACTTTCAATGTAGATGATACTAACTTGTTTTATTATCTCTTGCTTGATTGTTCTTTGATGTTAAAGGGAATGAATGCAACATGTGAAGTGGAGTAAGGAACATGACATTTATGGTCTGGGCCAACATGAACAGCACCAAGAGGAAAGTCACAATGCTTCACAAAAGCAAAAATGCTGCTAAGTTTATATGTGGCAAACAAGATTGCGTAGAAGACAACAAGCATTTCTGAAGCTTGATTAAGGAAAGTGGACAAGACCAGTTTGTGAAATAAAAGAAAAGAGTGCTAAGATCATGAATAACTTAACCCAAAACACTTTAGTGCATCACAATCAATGGCTCACCTAGCATTTCAAAAAGAAATGCTAGGTGGTAAGTTTGGTGACTGGCTTACATGATGCTCTGCTTTATTTAAATTCCAAGGCGGTTCCTGAGATCTGATTTATTAAGATTATACTGTACTAAAGGCTACAGACACAGGAGGTTTGGTCAATGGGACAGAGCAGTTAAGAATCATTAAATACAACAGTAAAAGGGAAGGTGACTTTTGAAGTTTACCTTCAGAACAGATGGCATTAGACTGCAACTGTTAAGGAAGGCGTGTAAGCTATAAATTCCCAGTGAATTTCACTGGGAATACGTAGAGGGAAAAAAAAATAAAGATGAAGCAAGAAAAAATTGTGGTTGAAAACTACCTCAAAATAATAATGGAAAAAAAAGGAGAAACCAGAATACAGCCCCTTTACCACCAAGTGAACAAGAAAAACAAACTGATAAACAAAAGTTTAGAATTATGTTTACTTGTTTTGTAGAGTGATTCGTTGACTGATTCTTTAAAACTATCTGCCATGAACACGGCTAGTGGCAAATTTTCTTGTTATATTCATAACCAAACTTATTTTCATATGTAAAGTGAATGTAGCTTCAGAATATTCTATATCTTATGTTGTACACAGGTTTACCATTAGAAACCAAACACAATATATCACAGTCAGTGCTAACATCACTTTTCAGTGAAGAGTGGGGGTTAGGAACTTCCATACTGATGCTGCAAAATCCACATCTTTCCACTACGTGAGTTACAGTCAATACCATTCTGGTATTTTCACATGTTGAAGGTTGGTTTCCTTCCACTGATCATTCATGAGTCAATCTTGTTTGTGTGATTCTTAGCCTTAAACGAACACTACTATTTGTCAGCTAGATCGATCACTTCTTACTGAGCTGCCAGTCTTTTTTAATCTCTGTTCTGTCTCCATTCTTCATTCCAACTGTTGTACAAGCATTCTCCAATCTGGGGCTTCATATTGCTGTATGGGAGGGGAAAATAAGTGTCAAAGGAGGTATTCATAGATGCTTTTGCCTGTGATCAGTTTGTTCATTCCCAAAGATATTAATGTAAGTGGGTTACAAGCTCTGTTGTTTTCTTTTCTCAAGCTAACATCAATGAACACTAATCTTGGATTTCCCTGACCACTAAGTGTAAAGAATTCAAGAAATCAATGGCATGCAATACATTGTCAAAATATTTCATAATGCTGATCCTTACAACCTCATTCTAGTTTTTTCTTGGTTAAGATATGTGAATGGTACCTGTACATTACCACAAAAGTCAATAAATTTAGATGACCCTTCATTTGCTTTTCACTCTTTTAAAGTTCATGCAGCATCTACACTGAGAATTTCAACAATTTTGAGAAATGTATTGCAACTTTGTATTTTCACTTTATCAGGTAGGGGTCATTATGTCAAAAAAGTCACTGGAGTTTTACAAATGAACACAACATTTTAAAATCATTTTCATAATACATCCAGAGTTGAGCCAAATCTGATACTAAGGATTGTAAAATGATGGAAGGTACATATATGGAATACATTATTCCAGACGTGCAGATGATAAGATTCATTAAGATATTAGGGCAAGAATGTTTCCATTATGAACTTCATTACCTTTTCAAAATGGACAGAAATCCTAGTCATAGCAAGTCAAATCAAAATTCATTGAAAGGTAAATTTTGTAATGCCTTTCACATTATGACATGATCACAAATATGAAAACAGTATATTACATAAATGTGCTTGTAAGTATATAGGCCAGTGATTTTCCTTTCCAAATAACATATGAACTTGAATTTAATCTTTCATAAAACTAAATACCTAATGGACTTCTATTTAAAAACTAACTACCTCTCCTGCCATATAGATGTAGCATAAGGAACAAACAGACAGTGTCCTCATTTGTACTCATAAAATCTCCAGCTCTCATATATATAATATACCAAAGCCTAAGCCAACCATCAACAGCCAAGCTCCAGAGAATCTTCTTTGGTTTACCTTCAGCCCATTGACAACACAACCCCATCACACACATCAGTCCAGTTCCTTCTGTCCCATGCAAGCTTATCTTCATGAATGTTTAGGCCCCAGCAGCCCAAAACCTCCTTCACTACACCCTTCTCAATTTCCTTCTTACCCTCTTCATCCACTTCTGACTAATATATCCTCTTAATCAATCTTATCCTGACTGCCCTCTTTATTTGTGTGAACAATCTCAGCAAACCCACTCAGTCAGACTGCAATGAATTCCACAATTCAGTAATACACAATCAACCTTCCTCACACTACATACTGTCCCCTGATATTTCATTTCCGATACATGCACCCTCTTCCTATCTTTTGCATTCGAAGCCCAAGACTCGCATCCACACAGTACTGTTGGCACAACTCTACCTTTAAACATGATTATCTCTGCCCTTACAAGCAATGACCTCACCTTCCACATGCTCCTTACTGCATCTAAGGCCTTAGCCCCACTCTTTTTTCCCAACACATGACTCACTACAGTCATCATGGTTCCATAAACCACCATGTCCACTCCCAGGTACTGAAAGTACTCCACGACCTCCCCATTCACACTTGCACTAAAACAATCCTGTCTTACCCCTCATCCTAACAATGATGCACCTTATTACCTTACTTCAAATTTACTGTAAACTTTTTCCTTTCAAACACTACCAGAATCTGTTAGCAGCTTCTCTCTGAAGTCTGCCAACATGTCTGTGTCATCTGCAAACAACTGAATTACCTCCCATTCATCCCCTAAACCCCTACTCCCGGTATATTGTAAACATATCCCTTGCTCTAAGATTCTTGCATTTACTTCCCTCTGCACCCTGTCCATACACAGATAAAACAACCATTGTGACATCACTCATCCATGACAGACCCAACTTCACTGGGAGCCATTCACCCTCCTCCCTTCCTGCTAACAAACACATGGCTTTTTTCCCTGATAAAAACTCCTGACTGCATTTACTAACTTTCAATTCTATCTGTCTATCTATATCTCTTGATGTCTGCTATTAAATGGAACTCTTTCAAGGGGTTGGCCACGGCAACAGAGTCTCAGTAACCTGTGAACTTTCCATTTACCCCATATATTTGTAGCACCTTCGCAAGGCCTCTCTATCACCGCTATCATACACGTTTCCCAGAAGCATAAATATCCCATATATTTTAATTTGTTTCTCAAACTGTTTCTAACACAAATTCTACAAAGCAAACACCTGGACCACACACTCTCCACCTACTTTTTTTATTTATAAGTATCCTTAGACCAATTCCTATGAGAGTTCTGTTGTTACCTAGGATCTTTCAATAGGCTCCTGCAGCTCTAGGCTGCACTACTTCCAGTAGCAAGGAAATGTAATCTTCACTGGAGTGAGAAGTTTTCTGACGAGAATATGCTCCTCATGGTACAGCCTTGCAAAAAGTAACTTTTCACTCACAGTGTAATCACAAGCAAGCAGAGTCCGGTAACACCTCCACCTCTCAATGAAAAACAACATACGACTGGCTTTATAGACATTAAACAGTGCTGGTAAAGACGACTACATGAGACACATAAATTTGTCTTTTGGAAAGTTCATCCACCTAAACATCTTTAAAGACAAAACATGGTACAGACAGATCTCCAATCTGGATTCCCTAGAACCTAGTAGTGTTCAAATTACAAACATTCTTGGATTATACATCCAATCTTTGCTGTATGCCCATAATGAGCTCTGAACATTCCATAACTGTAACTGTGGTGTTTTCGTATATCCAATGTAGTTTTTACATGTTATCTATATGTACAGGCCTCCCTCAGCATAAATGAGGGATGCTTCCTAGAACAGGAATGTATAATTTGTAATTTTACCTTTTGAAAGTTAACTTGTAGATATAATAGCATTTACTTGTTATTTACTGAAGCCTTTTTCATGAAAGATTTTATTGTTTTGTCAAGCAGATCTTTCTTGGCTGTCTGCCAATCATTTCGTGGTTAGTTTACTTTGGCAGTGCTTGACATTATTACAATAGTTGTCATCATTATAGAAATAAATGACTTTAGTACTGTATAGTTTGTAATATCAGCATCAAAATGTTACATATTTGTGAGAATATAATTTTTTGTACTTCCTGGTTAACTTTAGCACTCTGATGGGAGATTTTATCATTCTGGCTGCGTAGTTTTTACCCTGCTTACTGATCGTTTCGTGGTGTGTTTACTTTACCAATGTTTAGTGTCACTATGATGGTGGTTGCCATTTTAGAGGTATATTTACTTTAGTAATTTATAGTTTATTTATCTTTAAAATGTACCTTATATTTGTGACATTAATTTCTTTGTATTCCTTTAGTTCAATTTAGCATTTCTGTGTGACACTTTATTGTTGTGACTGTACAGTTTTACCTAGCTTTTTTTCTGACTGTTTCATGTTGAATTTACTCTGGCAATGCTTGGAGTCGCTATTATGTCGATTGTCATTGTAGAAATGAAATTACTTTAATAATATTCAAAACAGGAAAATATGAAAGAACATCTTTCCAAACTTTCGTAAGTTTTTCATGACTTCTTGAGAAGGAACAACAAGAACAGTCCAAAGATTTATGTAAAATCTGAGAGAGGAACAAGGCTCTCACTTGACCCTCTAATTTCTAAAGAATAAGGTTTTACACTCAACCCCACCAGTACCTGAGGAACATGGCCTCTGCCTGACATTACTCTTGGGTTCAGGGAAGAGGCCTTGTTCTTCAAGTAATGGTGTGTCAGGTGTAGAACCTTGTTTTTTAGGTGCAGGTGGGTCATGTTAGGTGCCTTTGTTCCTCATTTAGTTTTGTCTGTATTATTCTTTGTAGCGTTCTTGTGCTGTATCCCCTCACGAAGCTTTGAAATATAAGTAAAATTTTGGGATGATGTTCTTTTATTATTTTTTCCCATGTTATGAATATTAATTAAGGCACTCAATTTTGTCTGTGAGCTATGAAGGTTTTGTATATTCACTGGTACTATTGTGGATCAGCATTACTCTAGTAATGTAATGACTGTAATTTACCTTTAAAACATATTTGTTATAACTTTACTTTTCATTCTTCCTGATTCACTTTAGCACTTCTGCAGATTTCATTGTTCTACGTGAATTTTTTCAGATTTGTTTATGTGCACTTCCGCAACAAACTTAGCATCACCTACTACAGTTTCAAGCCCTAATGCCACTAAAACATGGAGAACATTGATGAAGGGTGGCATTAGCTAATGTTTTCTTAGTTTACATACCGACTCAGCATCATTTAAACTCTAATACTGCACTGAATGATTCTGTGAGCTTCTTTACACCTCTACACTCAGCACTATCACTTGAACACTTGTTGGATGATATTATGAAAGTAAAAACCACAGAATAGCTGAGAACAGCACGAAGCACTACTACCTTAACTGCTACCACAGATGAAGAGTGGTGTAGGCTATGACTGTACAAGGTAAACAAAGCTATAATCTTCAGAAACTCATCTGCTAATTTGGCATAAATCTTGAGTGTACGGGCATTCAAATTTTTGATGTTTCTGGATTCTGGATACACAAACTGGAGATCTGCCTATATATGATTTATCAATGCTCAAGACTGATAATTCACTAACACCAAAAATATTCTTAATAAACCATGTTTCTAAAGCCTCTTTGACTTTCTATGAAAAATTCAGGGAAAAACTTATTAAATCACAATGTACAAAAGCCAGAAGTATGAATCATCAAGGTAAATACCTACATTTGTTTGTATTTAATAAAATCTGAATTTCAGTATTTGATACATGAGTTTGCAACATATAACAAAGCAAATTAAACTCTGACAGTCAGTAATGTAAATATTTTCCTTTTCCTACTTTACTACACTGCATTCAAGTTTTATTTCACATCACCAGTATTGCATCAAAAAATAACAATACTGATTTGGTCTTATTATGAATTGAAGAATACCTCAGAAAACTGGTAGGTACTGCATGGAAACAGTGTTTGCAAAAATCATGTGTCCCCAGTGATCATAATTATTCTTGTTGAAATGGCATTGCTGTTTTATCTGACCTATACGTAAAGCTTGGCTTAACAGAAAATAGTTTATAATTTCTTAAATGTTTTTTTTTTACTTACCCAATGCTTTTATAGGGCTTATTTAATTTACATTACTGCCACTTACACAGCATCACCACTGATGAAATACAAGGCATTAGGACCACTTAAAGCAGCATTACCTCTTATGGTGTATTACCATTTACACCATCATCATCACCAGTGGCAGCATCACAACTCACTACATCATCATCAATCATAGCAATATCCATTACAGCATCATCAACACTCAAGGCAGCATCCCCCATTACAGAAGCATTATCATCAACATGAGTATTGCTATTTATGTCATGGACACTACCACTTACAGCAATGTAATCATTTGTGGCTACATCACCCCTTACAGAAGCATCACCATACACAGGAACATCACTACTTACTGCAGTATCACTACGAATGGCAACATCACCACTCATGGCAGTATTGCCATTCGTGGCATTATTAGGTACAGCAATATCACATCTAATGGCATCAAAACTATTAACAACAGCATTACTATTATTGGCAGCATCACTATCAATGGCAGCATTACTGCCTCTGGTAGCATCTGTACTTACAGCAACATCACTGCTTATAGCAACATTGTCAATATTGGCAGCATTACTACCACTGGCAGCACCGTCACTGTTTATGTATACATCTCCACTTATGACACTATCACCACTTATGAAATACACACTCACAGCATCATCACTGCTTACGACACCTTCACCACTTATGACATCTAGTCTTACAATGGCACCATCATTTGTAGCATCCCCACGTATGACAACATTGCTTGATGATACACCATTTATGGAGTCCTCGCTCACAATATCAATAGCGTCCTGTCGACGTAAAGGCGGTCTAGAATGTGGCTGGGGTGGCTGCTGAGGGTTCCTCTCAGAAGTAGAGTCTGTGTCACCTGATTGATGGAGAAAACCTTAGTCAAAGTTGTGGTGAGAATATGGCAAAGTCTCAACCCTCCCTATTTCCTTCTCTCTTTGATTTCAATAACTTTCCACAATCTTAAGTGCTACATTAATGTTCTGGTGAGAAAAAGAAAAAAATGGCAAAAAATGACAAAGTAGATAAAAACATCTCAATTAAAGACTCCTTACTGTAACCTGACGATCCAGAACAGTAAACAAACATGAAACTACTCTATTTTAGTCACATTGACTAATGGACAAGCAAATACATGGAAAACATGCCACAATTGGGAGTGCCTATCTCATCTTACAAACTACTAGCAACCTTAGGTTCATCCAATACAGGAGTTCTGCATTAAATATTCAAGTTCACCAATTTTCAGTTCATGAAATATCAAAGCCTTTAAGAAAAAAAACTGGGATAGGTGGGATATTAATGCACTATACACAGTTTGCACTTATCAGATTATGGGAGAAAGAGAGCAGCAAAAAGACCTCTGGCAGCACCACTTTCTCATCACCCATTATGTTTCCTCTTTAACAAAAACCTCTACAAATCTTCACCTTCATCTCCATAATGTAATGATCTGACATCCCACTGGCTGCCCCTCTCAGTACATTTACATCCTGAAGTCTCTTTTTTACATGCCTATCAATTAGTCTGTAATCTAATAATGCCTGCTGACCATCTCTTCTACTTAAATACATATACTTGTGAATGTTTCTCTTTTTAAAGCTATATCAATTCTTATCTCTAGCCATTCTAAATTCAATCTCTCCTGGCATTTCCTCAGACAAGTTTCTTTTCCAAGCTTACTTACTCTCACCACTTTCTTGTCACCCATAATGTTTCCTCTTTTCCAAAAACCTCTACAAATCATCACCCTTACCTCCACATCCCAATAGCTGCCCCTTTCAGCACATTCACATCCAAAAGTCTCTCTTTTACATGCCTATCAATTAGTATGTAATCCAAAGACCCAATGACCATCACTCCTACTCACATTCTTTTACTTGTGTAAGTCCCTCTCTTTTCAAACCAGGTATTCCCAGTCACCAGTCCTTTTTCATCGCACAATTTTTTTTGTTGTTCCCATTTCCATTAATTCTACTAAATACCCCAAGCCCCCAAATTATACTCTCAACTGCCACATCAGTCACATTCGCTTTTATAATCATCCATCACTAATAACTGGTCCCTTGCATCAAAACTGCTGACACATTCACTCATCTGCTGCCAAAACACTTGTCTCTCATGCTCTTTCTTCTCATGGCCAGGTGCATAAGCACTAATAATCACTCATCTCTCGGAATCAGAACATCCAGGACTGCAATTCAGGATCAAATGACTTAAATGCAGAAAAGGAGAAATTCAGATAATGCAGGAGGCATTTTAAATTGTGAGAAAGGGAACTATTAACTCATTCATCAAGTAAAAATTACTTACAAATTCCATTACAATATCCACAAAAACTTGTCACTATGGTCTCCTTAAATCTAAAAAAAATATGGGAAGTGTACACACCTGTGAAGTAATGGATGGGGGCACTGGGGGATTCTCACCTTGTGGAGTAAAGGGAGAGGACACTGAGGGATACTCACCTTATGGAGTAATGGAAGGGGACACTGAGAGATATTCACCTTAGGGAGTAATGGTATAGGTCACTGGGAGATACTTACCTAATGGGGTAATGGAAGGGGTCAGTGGGAGATACTTACTTTGTGGGGTAATGGAAGGGGCACCGCGAGATACTTACCTTGTGGGGTAATGGAAGGGGGCACTGGGAGATACTTACCTTGTGGGGTAATGGGTGGGGGCACTGGGGGATACACAACCAGAACAACACATGTGAATACATTCCACATGCTGTAGACACCCAGCAAAAAGCCACTTGTGTTTTCAATTTCTAGGTTGCCGAAAATATCCTCCCATATCCACATACCATCATGTAACTGTCAATGTGATTAAAAAAGTTGGAAAGAATTTAATGTGGAAGACATCTGCCAAGTTCTGTTAAGTAATATCTACATGCTGTAGTATGTTCAACTTATTCATTCATTTGATATAACATGCATATCTTATCCTGGTAAGCATCATTCTGATTCTTTATGAACTTCCAAGTGCCATCTTTTTACATTAATGAGCAATCTTTCACTGTAACATCCACTGTACCTCAATTAACAATAGTTTATCCCCTTCATCCATTACCTCAATAATCGTCACTCTTTCCATATTCATTCTTACATTTGTACCCGAGTAACCTGTTAATTACTTTGTCAATCATTTTCTCAGTAGTAGTATAACTGACACCAGTTTAATCATTCCTTTCTCTACTGCTGTAAAAAGAGAGAGAGAGAGAGAGAGAGAGAGAGAGAGAGAGAGAGAGAGAGAGAGGGGGGGGGGAGAAGAAGAAGATGAAGAAGAAGAAGAAGAAGAAGAAGAAGAAGAAGAAGTGGCCCACTGTTTAAAGACAAACCTGACTTTCTCAAAGAAGAATAAATTATTTTAAGAGGGAATGACACTAATATAAATTATAAGCAATGATAAAAGGATCCATAGTACACTGAAGATATCTGATAAAGTATATGAAACAAAGTGGGTACAAAGCAAAGACTCAAGGCAAAGGCTGTTGTGGTGATAAGCACATAATGAAGAATGAATAGTTTAGCTTTGTATGTTAAATCTGGATTTGAGCATGTAAAGTCAGCTTTGTTCCTTGAGACAGTGGCAAACATGAGTTTGTACAAAGTGATCCTGTCCCTAGGTATAAGTACTAAAGTTTGACCTATTATTCTCTTTCTATTACCCTTTACTCAATGGCTGATTCATGTTTAGTTTGTACAAAGTGATCCTGTCCCTAGGTATAAGTATTAAAGTTTGACCTATTATTCTCTTTCTATTACCCTTTACTCAATGGCTGATTTATGTTTAGGAAGAGAAGTTTTTGTGCATGTATGTTGCTTCATGTTTTTGTTTCACTTACTTCTACTTGCCAGCAAACCTGCTAAGTACACTAGTACGTAACTGTGTTTTCACTTCACATCTATAAATATTAAAATTACAAATATATATGTGGTATGGCTGCAATGCTTAATTCCCTAAACTTTAATGGTCATGTGACTGTGTGACAACAAAACTGCCATCACCACATTTAACATGTTCACTATGCCTTTGTTTCATTATTTACCCTTGCCTCAGTGCTTTTCAATCCTACCCTTTACCCTGATCATGTTTTATACCTATTTCTTGAGTTTAGTTTTTTGTGCTCCTGTTTTTACTTCATATTCCTTACTTCATGATCTCTTACCCCACTCATTCTTTTCTCCTCTTTTCTTTCATCATATAAGCCACACACTAACCATCTGCATAAGCACCACCAGAAATTCAGTGACTTACCCTTTTAATGACAAACTCTACTGCAGTGAGCAGAATGCAGAGCCAGGACACTACTAACATCATAGCTTCTCTCCACCTAACTCCTGCTGGTGCTCCTGATGATTCACATGCCTTATCAACTGCTGCTTTGTTCAGCCCTTCATGCTCCCCTCTAGCTCCTCTGTTCCTCACAACAATCACTGCCTGTATTGGTCATAATAACATCCATATATCATTAAAAGTATGTTTATCTTTAAAAAAATTAAAAGTTTTAAATGATGATTTCTTTCTCTGTCTTGTAAAGTCACATATGAAAATGCATTTCAGCTGACCATTAAGACTGATTGGGTGGAATTTCTCCTACTAATATATTGTTTAAAATCCTTTAAAATTCCTGCTTCACACAGGACAGAAGTCATTCTGCTCTCAACTTTTATCCTTTTCATCTCTTCACCAAAGTAACCTCCAGCTTGCAGCGTAGTTCTATTTTGTGATCTGCCTTACAAATAACAACACTGTACTTTTTTTATTTAGTAAACAGTCTACACCATTCTTCCTGAATCAAAACCTTATAAGAACATAAGATATGAAGTAGTATGCAATGTAAAGTGGGTAGTGCAAATCACCACTTTTTTTTTTTTTTTTTCAATAGTGGTTCCAGCAAAGGTACTGTCAATGAGCATATAATCTATAACTTCAGATGTGAATCATTCAAAGAAAACACCAATTCCTTTGTTAACTGAAGTTTTCTGTTTCTGTATAATCACAGATATATACATATATACTGCCATGACCTGCTGGAGAAGATAACACACACAACATCAAAATGAAAAGCTAAGTTACCAGTGTAGCTATTCCCTCTTCAAAGGACTAAACACCAAAAACTCACTAATAATGATTTTAGATGATGTGAATCTTCCCATCAGGAGACACAATGTCATGCTACATAAGAATTAGGAACTCACTGTGATGCAAAGAACAGATCAGCAACATGAAAATGACCATCCCAGTTACAAATAAAAGGAGACATGTTGACAGCTGCTTACCTGTGTAGTAATCATACTGTTCAAATCTAAAGGGAAGTTTTTCATACTCCACCCACTTAATGTTGCTGTTAGGATCAAACAAAAAGCAAGTATACAAGAGGAGAAAGATCAAGGTATTAATTCATACTGTTGTCCAAACACTGTACTGGCAGTCCCCGAAGAACTGGTGGGTTATGTTTTTGGGAATTTCTTGCTGTAGCAGAATGTTGTTACATGGGTGATTGAAACCTATTTTATAATAATTGGGGGCTTTGTTCCTTACCAAAAATCTGCCCCTCCTGAAAAATTTACATGAAAAGATAGTTGGAAGGACTATACTGACCTGGGAAGGTATAAGGTATAAGAGTATGGGAAACACTTTTAAAAATATATATTTTTTTAAAAACCTTACCTATCTAACACTCAAGTGACCTACACTGATCTGGGAAAATAATGAGTACTGCAAAAGTGAAAAAACACTTTTAAAAATCAAAAGAAGGGTTCAAAAACCTTACTTAATTGACATCAGGAAGGACTATGATAATCTGAAAAAATGCAGAACTAAGGGAAATACTTCTAAAGGTCAACAGAACCTGCAAGAACCTTACCTAAACTGATAGTGGGGAGGGCTAGGATGATCTGCAAAAATGTCAGTTGCCATAAAAATAAGGAAAGCACTTTAAAATTCAAAAGAAAGTATAAAACCTTACCTAACTGAAAATGGAAAAGTATATGCTTATCTGAATAAACATCGAAGTACAGGAAACAATTTTGAAAATCAAAAAACCAATATTGAGTGTATTTGCGATGTTATGTGAAAAAGAAAAAATCCATTACCAGTAGAAGTTTCTGCGACAACCCTAACCTAAAACTTTTCCAAACATTACAATAACAATATTTATACTATCAAAGTAAAAGAATGCCAATCTAAAGAGTGACTTCGAATGATTGTTTTGAAATCTCAGAGTGATGGTATTTGTATCAAAGTTTCTGAAAAAAGAGAGTTAAAAAGATCCAGTTTTCAAAGCTGATTAACAGTAAGGTTGTAATGTATCATGTGACTCATACTGGAAAGTAGAAGTGAGCAGTGATAGTTAAATGGATCCTGTACAAACAAATAAAATATAAAAGGCCAAAAATGAAAGAATAATGCTAGTTTTCAAAACTGCTTAAAGTATTGTGTGTCCACTTGAGCTCAGTGACAAATTATTGTGATTATATTCATTTTGTGAAGCTAGAACATCAAATGCTCATGTCGACTTGTTGTGGCTGTAACATGCTCCCATAGGTGGAGTTGTTTACCAGGGTATAAAATGTTATTTTGAGCCTCCTCTGAATAAGAATCCTCTTTGATACTTATAAGATTCAACCTAGAGGTGAAAAAAGCAAAAGAAAATTTACAAAGAACAAAGCCTAAATTGTAAAACTACACATTGGTATAGGAAAAATATACAGATATACTATAAGCACACATTTGAGTCTTTCAAACATGCTATACATGACAGTTTCAGAGAGTTCAGGTAAAAGCCATCATCTTCACTGACCGAGTAGACCCTCATGGTGATATAGGCAAGGTAAGCTACCACCAGTAAAACTGTGATGGTGGCTAGACCAAGATGCAAGGATTCCCAGACGAAAGGCAGTGGATTGTGGAGAAGGATGGCATGCTCCATGACATCAATGAGGAAGATGGTTGCTGTATAACCACTAATAACTTGCACCATAGCTGTTCTAACTTTTGGGCAGCGTTTCACTGGCTGCAAACAAGCAAAGAGATAAACCATAAGTGTCATTAACTTGTACAAGTAGAATAGGGGGTACACATATCTTGCAAGGAATAAAAATTTCTAATTTAGGCCACATATCAATGTACATAAGACTTTGCTTACCACGTCACAAAGAAGGCACTAATTCATTTTTTTTATTAATTCACCAACAATGCATACCTAAGAGTCAACATATATGTATCTAAAAATGTACTACCATACATTTGGTATGAAGTTCATAAAATGGAAACATTATGATGAAATATTATGAAAAGAATTGCTATAAAAAGAATTACAAAACAAGAATGCAATTTATAAAAGATAAACTACAGTATATTACAAGTAGTGTATTGTAAATTTAATTACTCACCATCACAAGTAATGTTTCTTTTCACCATGAGATGTCACTAATGTCTTTCAAAAGGCTACATCCAACCTCTCATGTGGGAGTTATTTAACAGAACTTTTTTCCAAATGTGTATATGAGAATACAAACATATTGGTAAAGTAGTGCAACTCACACAGCTCTTTTTTTTTTAATGAACACATGCATATAAGTAGTAACACTTGCAGTTTTTTTTATATAAACTGACATGACACTGACAAAACATGCCCCAAACAAAGGCCATCTTAGGTGAAAGGAATGAAGTAAAAGAAAAAAAATGTAGATTATTAATCAGGGCTCCACAGTTGTATGCCGACCTGACCCTTGAAGATATAAAAGGTTAAAAAGGATAATGGAAAGTTGAGAGGCAGAAAAGACTATCTGCCCATTTAATAGTTTAATTTTACAAGTTATCACATCTATCCTAGTTATGACTTACCTCTAGATATAAATAAGTCAGAAAGTGGAGGAAGGTCATGAAGGTGCCATAAAAGAATCCATGACTAAGGTCCTGCAGGATGACAAGCCATGGGCAGTTGGCCAGCAGCGTGATGTACGTCCAAGGACCTGCCACCATACATTTTCTTCATTACACTGGAGTCTGCAAAGACACTACCTGGCTGTATGCTGTCTTCATGAGTAACCCATTCCCTTTATTCTGAGTATGCTACACACTACTTCCTCTAAATACACATACACACACAGGTCAGGAATGTAAGGTGATGGTAATATAAGATCATAACTAACGTATACAAATGTAGATGGATTAGTAGTAAATGGCAGAGCTGGAATTTAAGGACTGCATTAGGAAAATTGCACCTGATAATGTTGAAGTTGTGGAAACAAAGCTTGCTACAGATATAAGGTCCCACCTGTTCTGTTCAGAGGGGTACATAATAGTAAGGAGGGTGGAGAAAACAAAGAGAGGAGGACTGGCCCTCCTAATAAGAGAGAGCCTTTAGTTTCAGGAAACAGTGGAAGATGGCCCATTCAGACAACACAAAATGGGAAGAGTAACTGTGGGAAATGATTGCATAGTGATGCTGACACTAAGTAACCCTCCGAAGACATTTAAAAACCTAGAACAAATGTACAATGATAACGATAAAGGAACAATCAGGATGATACATGGTGAAGTAAAACATGCACTTCTTGGAGATGAGAGTACTGATAATGGGGCATTTCAATCATAAAGAGACAGATGAGGGAAATTTAGATTTTCATGGTGACAAAGTCGTGAAGACCCAGTTTCTTAGTGTATACAGGAAAACTCTCAATATCAGCAAGTCAGTGAACACAATAAGATGACAGGGAATCATACGCAATCATTACAAGAACTAATCTTTATACATACCACCATGGATATAGAAAACATCATACATGATACACCAAATGCAGAAAAAGATGATGCGGTGCTCATATCTGATTATGTGGTAAATGAGAACATATAAAAATAGAGGTGACAGAAGAATTAAAGAGAAGATATATTCGTGGAAACTTCACAAAACTTAACAAATTCTATGGAAACACAAATTAGGAAATAGGAGTTCAGTGGCCAGGAACCACGACATTATGGAGAAAGGTTATGTGAAATTTACAGTGAAAGAGCAGGAACATGGGTACCTCTAGCCTCAAATATGGAGGGAAGACTGAGAAAGAGGGAGGATTGGTTCAATTAATGATATCAAAAAGCTAAGGAGCTTTCAGGTGAGCTGAGATGATGATATAGGCAGCACTACAGCCAGCCAGCATTTGGAACCTATTAGAGAAGAAGGAATCAGTATAGCAGGATAAGAAAGGGAGAACGAAGACAATCTGAAAAGAATATTGTGGGCAAGGCAGGAGAGAATCTAAAACTTTTCCATAAATTCATTATGAGTAAATTGTCCGTTAAAAGGCAGTTAATCAGAGGCTAAGGGATTCACAGGGAAGAGTTGTAGAGGATGATGTAAGAATCTGTGAGAAACTGAATGACAAGTTCAAATAAGTTTTCACATTGGAAAAAAACTAGAGCCCCAACATCAATGAGATGGAATGGGGATGAGGTCTTACATAGCTTTGAGATATCTAGTAAAGATTCTAACAAAGTACTACAGTGTTGACCCATACAAGGATCATGGTCCTCTTTACCTCATCTCTCCCAGTTACCACTTCCTCATCCGCCCCCTTCACTGATGTCTCCATTTGTTCTCATGTTTTTCTCACACTATTAACTTCCTACCAAAATCTTTGTTTATTCTTCATGAAATCTGTTGATGCATGCTCACCCCAATTCTCATTTGTCTTGTTTTTTAGCACTTGCACCTTCCTTTTGACCTACTACCACTTTCTCATATATATCTCCACCTAACTGCACTCCTTCCCTGTAACTAAGGCTCATACGCATACTTTTTTCTCATTAGCAACTCAACTTTGTCATTCCTTTACTCACTACCTTTACTCACCTGCCCACCTCCTACCTTTACTCCCTGCCCACCTCTCACACTTGGCATACTACATACTACTCTCACACTTGCCAACAATTTTTTCTGAAACACCTCCCAATCTTCACCCACTCTGCTAGCTTCATTCAATCTGACCTTTTGCCATGTAATCTTAAATGGCAACTCCTCACACAAGCCTCTTTTCCAATCTCACTTACTTTCAATTAATGTGTAATCCAATAATGCTCACTTACCATATTTCCTACTGAATGATATCTATATATGCCCTTCTTTTAAAACCAGTTATTTCCAATCATCAATACACTTTTTGCACACAATTTCACAAGCTCTTCACCATTCTTATTCACATCACTGAATATCCCATGACCCCCAGTTATACCCTCAACTGCAACGTTACCTACTTTTGCATTCATATCACCTATCACTGATACCCATTCTCTCACATCAAAACTGCTGACACACTTGCTCAGCTGCTCCCAAAATTCTTGCCTTTCTTTATTATCCTTCTTGTGGCCTTGTGCATAAGCACTAATAATCACCCACCTCTCATATTCCACTTTCATTTTTACCCACATTAATGAGCTCACTTTCTTACAATTTTTCACACATTGCTACAGCTCCTCTTTCAGCAAAAGCACTATCCTTTCCAAAGCATTAACCCTCACACTAAGCCCTGCCTTTACCCTTAAGACATTCCCTAACCATTCTACCCCATTATCCTTGACCTTTGTTTCATTCAGAGCCACAACATCCAGATTCCTTTCCTCTCACATATTACCTACATCTCTCTTCTTTTCATCTTAGTTAAATCTAAACACATTCAGACACCCCAGCCTGAGCCTTTGAGGAGGATGAGCACTTCTCGCTCGGCTCCTTCTGTTCCATCATTTAGGAAGTGAGCTACAGGAAGGGGATGGTTTCCAGCCATCTACTCCTGCCCTCTCTGTCATCTTCCATGACAGGCTGGGAATATGTGGAAAGTATGCTTTCTTCCCATCCCAAATTTGTCTCAAATCAATTCAAAGGATGGCATAAAGGTTTAGATTCACATTTGTGGTATGGCGTTTTGTAATACAATATGTAACACTACCATAGTGGCATAACACAATGAAAGGGTTAAGCTCAGCTTGTAAATCATCACTTTCATATCAGCAAACACTAATAGAGTAGTAAATCATGAGACAGAAAGGTAACAGTCACTGATGATATTTGGGACAAGCAAAGAGCACATTTAAAGTGCTGAATAAAGAATACAAAAGGTAGGATTTGTGAAAGACTAGAGGCACCAGACATGTAAGGTATAAACTGGGGACATAGAAGTCAAGAAGAATTGGAAACTACAACATTCAATGTAGATAAGTATATTAAGGTTATTTTCAAAATGGGATAGTGGGCCAGCCATAATGAGGCAAGTAAATACTTATATCTTCAAAACAGAGAAAAGTAGCCCAGCTGTATAAGACATGCAAACAGGTCTACAAATCATGATCAAAGATGTTACCAGACTCAGCCTGCTTGAAATTACGCCACAAATGAAAAGTCACCTTTGGCAAAGCTGTACCACTGTCAGCTGACAAAACAGAGTAAAATCTGGTCAAAGAACTTTTTGTTCCAAAGGAGTCCTTCCTCTCCCTATATAGGAGTGTAGCACAGCACTGGTGCTACAGGAAGTCCTATAAAGGGTCCTAAGGTAACAAAAGGACCCCTTTTAAAAGGGGTCCTGGGGTAACTATTAATAACTAAAATACATATATCATGATCAAATGAACAGGAAGTAAAAGAAAAATTTGAAAGACCAAAGAAGGAGCTACAAAAATTATAAATGTACATCAAGAAGCAAAAAGAAGGAAAAAAGAAACAAATGAGTATAGTACCTGTAACAACAATTATGCAAAGAAAGGTAATTGAAGGGAGAACCAAACAAAATGGTTTATAAGAGCTAATGAATGGGTGGCAAATGAAGAGGAACTGGATATCAGATATCAAATAAGGGAAACCAAACTTGATTTAACAGGTGTCAAGGTAATCATCAAAAAAGGCAAATTTGCATTTAGCATTCCCAAAGAATTCACAATACTGTAGCAAGGAAAAAAAAAGCACAGGAGTAGGATGCTTGGCTCTCCTGTTGAAAGATACTCTAAAGTACTTGACAGTATTAACAAACATTGAAGTCTTTAAAGAGTGTACAAGGGAAAAGTTTCAATATATAGAAAACCACATAATTGAGTTAGCTGCATACAATCTACCAAAAATACCTGACAAACCATGGGAATTAAAAGACAATACTGATGGAAAAATTAGCATAATATAGACGGCTAAAAGTCTGACCCTAAGTTGTGGTGGAAAATTCCTCATAATGGAGGATCTTAACTTCAGAGAGATTGTCTGAATATTAAAGGGTTCAGCACAAGGAAAGCAAAACCCTGAGCAGAAAAGCTTTTTAAATAACTTTAGAACTCTTGGAACTAACTAGTCATAGAACACATTAAAGCCACAAGAATAGATATGCCATCATTTCTCAATCTTATTTCAACATACAATAACAGAGATAAAAAAGAACATTAGCCATAATACCACAGTATGTAATAAGTTTCACAAAATGCTTAATCTGAACAAGCATTTAGTGAACATATAACAAATAAAGATGAGGAATCCTTCAGCCACAAGGGATAAAAAGGGAGAAAATAAGCAGAGCTGAACAACCCCAGAAATATACAACGGAGAAGTTATAAATGCCAAAGAAGCCTGGCAGCATATGAGATGTACACAATAGCAAGAAATGAGTACAACAAAACAAGATAAAACAATTATACGAACAGCACCATGGAAGAGGCTGAGAATTCAAATTATTTCATAAATTCATGAAAGGTAAGCTGTCAATCAAGTACTGAACAGCCTAAAGGATGCACAAGGAAGGATTAATGAAACAGAAAAGGATATGAAGAGTTAAATATAAGTTTAAGAATAACTCCAGAATTAAAGACACCCACCCCTAAACTACCTTAATAGTATGGAGGACAGACCATAAAAAGTAGTGAAATGAGTAGTGGGAACACATGCAATATCATGAAGGAACTATACTGGTATACAGCACATAACCCTAATGGTGTCTCACCCTACATAGTGCAAAAACACTTAACAGACTACTTTATATGTTCTTTTCTATTAGCGCAAAAGTGGTTTAAGAGAGCAAATATTACATTCATATCTAAGACACGAGATGGGCCAATAAAATTGATAAGTATGGTCTGTAAACTACAGGCAAGGTTAATCAGAGAAAAAAAAGTATATCCAGAGGAAATATTAAGAGAAAAAATCCAAAGGGACTAAAGTGGGAGGCAGCATGGTTTAGATGGAAGGGGTCATGCATTACACATATCTGGATCACTATTATGGACTTGCTAAAGAAATGGTTTGCACTGGATGATTACACAAACTCCTTGAAGTGCTTAATGAAGTCCTGTTATTCTCAGCTTGAGGATAACAGGATATCACAACCCTATGGCAGGCTAAAGAATTTGATAGTCTATAGGGTCAAGAAAACAGTAAGTGGAAAAAAAGAAAAACAGTAGTACAGTAGCAAACAGGGAAATCTTGAGCCAAAGAAAATCAGAGCTTGGAAGTTCATGGTCCAAAAAGCATGTAACAGGGATGATGGTGATGAAATACATTCAAATTCCTTCTCTGACGGAAAAATGAATGCAGATTATAGTAGGAGATATAAAATGAGTTTATGGAAACATACGAAAGAGAAAAGAGATATTAAATATAAAATTCCTTCTCTGACAAAGAAAAATGAATGCAGGTTATAATAGGATAAAAATAATGAATTTATGGAAACATATGAAAGAGCAAAAAGATATTAGAAATAAAAGCTATGTAATGTACAGATGAAGAACAATTGGTATAGACTATGTAGAGTGGTGAAATGAACTGTAAAGTCAGGTCTACCAAGAGAGTTAAAGTCATGGGACAGACCAAAAATGTTACTACCTGAGCCCTTCCTATTGCTGGCAGTAGAATCGGGCAGAACCTCAAGATTCTTCACACCTCAAGATGCCAGGTACTGAGAACCCTATTATGACTGTTTTTACCCAGATTTACAATGAGGAAGAAAGGGTAAAGAAGTATGTGTAAACGAGATGTAAAGTACATACTGGAAGAAGTTATTAAAACGAACCCAGTAGTTTAGTTATGAAACAAAGACCAGCAATCCTGACATGAAAGGTGTAAGATGGTTCCGGGCACTACTTCAGCACTCCTAAGTCAGGACAGTTGTACTTCCATGGGTTGTTGCTAACTATGACCTACTACCTACTTTGTGCTAAAATTCTCCTCCCCTACCTTTTTTCTGTTAAGAGGGTCTTGGAGCACAAATATAAAAGTAGTCCTAGCCTCAAATGCCTTAATCTCTCTGCTCCACCCCACCAAGTCTTGCCTCTGCAGCAATCCTCCTCCTCTCACCTTTCTCAGCTTCAAGACATGACACCTGAAGGTAATCAGCAGTCTGAGGACAATAAGAGCAGAGGCAAGGGTAAGTTCTTTCACCATAATGGCAGGGACCCATCATGAAAACCTCAAATACCCTTTCAAAGCAAATCATATCAAGAGGTCTGTTGTTGAAATTTAAAACAAATTCCCAGCTTTCAAAGTTTTCCCTCTCCAGGTCACTGCTGCATTAGGAACACAACCAAAGACAGCATTCTTCCGATGCTATTACATGTGATAAAGAAAGGAATTGTTTACTCAGAAGTCTTTCTTAGTTCTGCATTTTTTACCCTTACACTGTCATTCCAAAAAAGTGGAGATATGTTGTCTGTAAGCAACTGATAAAAGTTTTCTGAGCCTCCACACTGAATGTCTCCTCTCAACCACTTAAGGTTTCATCAGTACTATATATTCTTGCACAAATCAGGGATTAAAATCCTTTCTTATCAAAGCAACCTGCTATTCCCGCACCAAAGCAAGGTCGACGTTCTTGCAATGCCTACATTTTTCCATCTACGTGATATACAGTCAAGTGCTATCATTTGTCCTTAATTTCTGTGAAGAACAATTCACCATCAAATACTATATCTCATGTAGCCGAAGCATCAACAGGTGTAAGCTCATGGCAGTAATTGGAGTCATAAACAACAGTCATCAAGTCTGCAACCCACTCCATCTCGGAAGGCAGATATTAGCCCTTATCATCCTTGTGATGAAGCAATCCATGTCTTAATAAAATGAGAAGCTTTGGGCCCAGCTATACTCTCCCTTTCTTCTAGCTCTTAATGAAGGTCAGGACAAGTCACTGTACTCCTTTTTTTCACAGTGGTCAACATGGCGCCCAGGCAAAAGCAACCGAGGCCATGTCAGTTAAAAAAGGTAAAATACTGAAGTTATTAAAAAAAAATACAACAGGGATTAATTTGAACTCCTCAGGTGTTTGTAGACCTGACTCTTGAAAGCAGAAAGGTTAAATAAGAGGTAAAACGAAAGAAAGAAGAGAATTCCACAGCTTTACTCTATAAGGGAAGAAGGAGGTATCATAACAGCTAATCCTTGTGTGACTGGTTTTCACACAGAGACCATAGGAAGAAGTAGCCAATGGAGGAAATAATCATAACAGCAGAACACAGAGATGAAAGCAACATCATGATGGTCAGACAGAAATGGTTGAAGAGAGATGAAAGCTGGAAGAAGAACCATCCCGGACATGCGAGTATACCTCCATCCAGGGGTGCACGAAACCCCTTTAGATGTGGAGTACCGGTTCTGGAGGAAAATAATTTCAGTACTGATACAATACCCACATCTTTAGGTAACAGATTTTGTGATGCTCAATATGTGGGGAGTCTAGCGTACAGGAGATGATATGGTTATGCTTAACATGTTTATGTCATTGCTCGGTTGCTTGTAGTTTTAAAATGTGATGCTAGGAAACAAAAATGGGATTTAGAAAGAGGTACATGTGGAGATTGTATTTTTGCACTAATGAACTTAACTAAGTTGTTCTTCCATTCTGAGATTCTGCACAGGTCTCATCTAAGTGAGTAAATATCCTCAGAGTATGAAAAAGATTAAACATCAGAATGAGGAAGGAAAATAAAGTAAGTCAAGGAGTGTGGATTGGAATCATGCATAAAAATCAACTGAGTTAGAGATTAAAGAAAGATCATCTATGTAAAGATAGAAGTGTATACGTAACAGGACAGAGCCCTAACGCACACTTCTGAAAACATAAAAGAGAAAAGTTCCACCATTGACAACACTCACAATGGTATGATTGGAAAGGATATTACGCAAGGGAGAACACAGAGAAGCAGAAAACACAAACGATGGAGGCTTAATAAGAAAAGGATTGTGTGACACCCTAATAAATGCTTTAGAGATGTCAAGGACCATGGCTTAAGATTCATAAAAATCTCTACCAAAGGAGGACCAGAAGGGGGCCACATAGGTAAGATCACCAAAAGACCTTGCACTGCAAAAGCCATACTTGTGGTCTGAAAGAAGGGAATGAGATTCTAAGCATTTAAGGAAGTTACATCTAAGAGGAGTATCAAAGACTATGGAGACAGCAGAAGTGAAAGCATAAGCATAATAATTACAAGAATTAGAATGATTTTTCTTGGGAATGGGTTAGATCAAGCCATGCTTCCAAGAAGGATGGAAAGTTTGGGCTTTTAAACAGAGGTGAAATAGGTGAGCAAGGATCAGAGACAACTTAGAGAATTGAAGGTAAAGACTTGGAGAGTGAAGAGAAGAAGAAACCTAGAAAAGCTGAGTTTCAAAAGAGATCATGTGAGTAAACAGACAGATGTTGTCCAACAAAGGAAAGGTTGAATTGGAGAATGTGAATATTGCAGAAGTAAACAGAGAAAGAGCCAGGTCTAGGGGCAGCGTCAGTGGAGGCATGGTGGTTCTGTTTGTTGGATGGCAGTCAATGGGTCCCTAGAAATCATTCAGCCCTTCTTAACAGGTGACTTCATTACAGTTTACCAGGAAAATTTCATTTTAAGCCACTTCTATACATATATGATAAAAATTATGGAAATATAGATACTAGAATAAGGAAATGTGTTAGTTATGTGTTGTCAAGTGTTCTGTGTGTGTGTGTGTGTGTGTGTGTGTGTGTGTGTGTGTGTGTGTGTGAGAGAGAGAGAGAGAGAGAGAGAGAGA
>JAYMFT010016549.1:0-16631 GCA_038088735.1 Panulirus argus | reverse complement strand
CAACAGTCACCATCGTCATGTTACCACCCTCAACAGTCACCATCGTCATGTTACCACCCTCAACAGTCACCATCGTCATGTTACCACCCTCAACAGTCACCATCGTCCTGTTACCACCCTCAACAGTCATAATCGTCATGTTACCATTCTCAAATGTCATCATCGTCATGTCACCACCCTCAACAGTCACCATTGTCATGTTACCACCCTCAACAGTCACTATTGTCATGTTACCACCTTCAACAGTCACCGTCGTCAAGTTACCACTCTCAAGAGTCACCATCGTCATGTTACCACCCTCAAGACTCATCATCGTCATGTTAACACCCTCAAGAGTCACCATCGTCATGTTACCACCTTCATGAGTCACCATTGTTATATTACCACCCTCGTTAGTTGGGATAATGATGCGTCCGAACTATAATGTTGGTTTGGATAATGATAGGTTCAACGTAGAAGGTTGGTTATGATAATGATGGGTCCAAACTAGAAGGTTGGTTGCGATAATGATGGGTACGAACGAAAAGGTTGGTTTTGATAATGATGGATCCGAACTAGAAGGTTGGCTTTGATAATGATGGGTCCAAACTAGGAGGTTGGTTGGGATAATGATGTTGCCGAAGTAGAAGGTTGGTTGGGATGATGATGGGTCCGAACTAGAGGGTTGGTTGTGATGATGAGTCCAAACTAGAAGGTTGTTTGGGGATAATGATGGGTCCAAACTAGAAGGTTGGTTGCATAATGATGGGTCCGAAGAAGAAGGTTGGTTGGGATAATGGTGGGTCCAAACTAGAAGGTTGTTTGGGATAATAATGGGTCCAAACTAGAATATTAGTTGGGATAACGATGGGCCCAACTAAGAGGGTTGGTTGGGATAATGATGGGTCCGAACTAGAATGTTGGTTGGGATTATGATGTGTCCAAACTAGAAGGTTAGTTGGGATAATGATAGGTCCGAACTAGAAAGTTGGTTGGGATAATGATGGGTCCAAACTAAAAGGTTGGTTTGGATAATGAAGGGTCCGAACTAGAATTTATGGGTGTGAAGTAGAAGGTTGGTTGCGATAATGATGGGTCCAAACTGAAAGGTTGGTTCAGATAATGATGGGTCCGAACAAGAAAGTTGTTTGGGATGATGAAAGGTACGAACTAGAAGGTTGGTTGGGATAATGATGGATTCAGACTAGAAGGTTGGTTGGATAATGATGTGTCCGAAATAGAAGGTTGGTTAAGATAATGATGGGTCCGAACTAGAAGGTTGGTTGCGATAATGATGGGTTCAAACTAGAAGGTTGGTTGGGATAATGATGGTTCCGAACTAGAATGTTGGTTGTGATGATGATGGAAATAAACTAGAAGGTTGGTTGGGATAATGATGGTTCCAAACTAGAAGGTTGGTTGGGATGATGATGGGTCCGAACTAGAAGGTTGGTTGGGATAATAATTAGTTCAAACTAGAAGGTTGGTTGGGATAATGATAGGTCTGAACTAGAATGTTGGTTGGTTTAATGATGGGTCCAAACTAGAAGGTTGGTTGGGATAATAATGGGTCTAAATTAGAAGGTTGTTTGAGATAATGATGGGTCCGAACAAGAATGTTGGTTGGGATGATGATGGGTCCGAACTAGAATGTTGGTTGGGATAATGATGGGTCCAAACTAGAAGGTTGGTTGGGATAATGATGGGTCCGAACTAGAATGTTGTTTGGGATAATGATGGGTCCGAACTAGAAAGTTGGTTGGGATAATGATGGGTCCAAACTAGAACGTTGGTTGGATAATGATGGGTCCGAACTAGAAGGTTAGTTGGGATATTGATGGGTCCGAACTAGAAGGTTGTTTTGGATAGTGATGATTCCGAACTAAAATGTATAGGTGTGAACTAGAAGGTTGTTTGTGATAATGAATGGTCCAAACTAGAAGGTTGGTTGGGATAATGATGGGTCCGAATTATAAAGTTGGTTGTTATAATGATGGGTCGAAACTAGAAGGTTGATTGGGATAGTGATGGGTCCGAACTAGAATGTTGGTTGAGATAATGATGGGTCCAAACTAGAAGGTTGGTTGGATAATGATGGGTCCGAACGTGAAGGTTGGTTGGGATGATGATGGGTCCGAACGTGAAGGTTGGTTGGGATGATGATGGGTCCAAACTAGAAGGTTCTTTGGGATAGTGATGGGTCCAAATTAGAAGGTTCTTTGGGATAATGATGGGTCCAAACTAGAAAGTTGTTTGGGGTAATGATGGGGCCGAACTAGAAGGTTGGTTGGGATGATGAAGGGTCCGAACTAGAAGGTTGGTGGGGATAATGATGGGTCCAAACTAGAATTTTGATTGGGATAATGATGTGTCCGAATTAGAAGGTTGGTTGGAATAATGATGTGTCGAAACTAGAAGATTGGTTGGGATGATGATGGGTCCGAACTAGAATGTTGGTTGGGATTATGATTTCTTCAAACTGTATGGTTTGTTGGGATAATAAGGGGTCAGAACTAGAAGGTTGGTTGGGATGATAAAGGATCCGAACTAGAAGGTTGGTTGGGATAATGATGGGTCCAAACCAGAATGTTGATTGGGATAATGATGGGTCCGAAATAGAAGGTTGGTTGGGATATTGATGGGTCCGAACTAGAACGTTGGTTTGGATAATGATGGGTTCGAACTAGAATGTATGGGTCTGAACTAGAAGGTTGGTTGGGATAATGATTGATCCAAACTAGAAGGTTGGTTGGGATAATGATTGATCCAAACTAGAAGGTTGGTTGGGATAATGATGGGTCCGAAATAGAAGGTTGGTTGGGGTAATGATGGGACCAAACTAGAAGGTTGGTTGGAATAATGATGGGTCCGAACTAGAATGTTGGTTGAAATAATGATGGGTCCAAACTAGAAGGTTGGTTGGATAATGATGGGTCCGAACGTGAAGGTTGTTTGGGAAGATGATGGGTCCAAATTAGAATGTTGTTTGGGATAATGATGGGTCCAAACTAGAAGGTTGTTTGGGATAATGATGGGTCCAGACTAGAAGGTTGTATGGGATAATGGTGGGTCCAAACTAGAAGGTTGGTTTGGATAATGATGGATCCGAACTAGAAGGTTGGTTGGGATAATGATGGGTCCAAACTAGAATGTTGGTTGGGATAATGATGTGTTCAAACTATATGGTTTGTTGGGATAATGATGGGTCAGAACTAGAAGGTTTGTTGGGATGATGAATAGTCCGAACTAGAAGGTTGGTTGGGTTAATGATTGGTTCGAACGAGAAGGTTGGTTTGGATAATGGTGGGTCCAACCTAAAAGGTTCGTTGGGATAATAATGGGTCCGAACTAGAGTGTTGGTTGGGATGATGGTGGTTCCGAACTAGAAAGTGAGTTGCGATAATGATGGGTTCAAACTAGAGGGTTGGTTGGATAATGACGGGTTCGAAATAGAAGGTTGATTGGGAAAATGATGGGCCCGAAATAGAAGGTTGGTCGGATACTGATTGGTCCAACCTAGAAGGTTGGAAGGGATAATGATGGTTCCGAACTAGAGGGTTGGTTGGGATGATGATTGGTCCAAACTAGAAGGTTGTTTGGGATGATGATGGGTCCGAACTAGAAGGTTGGTTGGGATAATGATGGATCCGAAGTAGGTTGGTATAGATAATGATGGGTCCGAAATAGAAGGTTGGTTGGGATAATGATGGGTCCGAAATAGAAGATTGGGTGGATAATGATGGGTCCAAACTAGAAGGTTGGTTGGATAATGATAAGTCCAAATTGGATGGTTTCTTGGGTAGTGATGTATCCAAACTAGATGGTTGGTTTGGTTAATGATGGTTCCAGACTAGAAGGTTGGTTGGATAATGATGGGTCCAAACTAGATGATTGCTTGGATAATGATGTGTCCAAACTAGCCAAACTAGATGGTTGGTTGGGATAATGATTGGTCCAAACTAGAAGGTTGGTTGGGATAACGATGGGTGCAAACTACAAGGTTGGTTGGAATAATGATGGGTCCGAACTAGAAGGTTGGTTGGGATAATGATGGGTCCAAACTAGAAGGTTGGTTGGATAATGATGGGTCCAAACTAGGTTGGTTGGATAATGATGGGTCCGAACTAGAAGGTTGATTGGATAATGATAGGTCCGAATTAGAAGGTTGGTTGGGATAATTATGGATCTAAACTCTGAGGTTGGTTGGGATAATGATAGGTTCAAACTAGAAAGTTGGTTGGATAACGATTGGTTCGAACAAGAAGGTTGGTTGGGATAATGATAGGTCCAATCTAGAAGATTGGTTGGGATAATCATGACTCCGAACTAGAAGGTTGGTTGGGATAATGATGGGTCAAACTAGAAGGTTGGTTGGATAATGATGGGTCCGAAATAGAAGGTTGGTTGGATAATGATGGGTCTAAACTAGAAGGTTGGTTGGGATAATGATAGGTCCAAACTAGAAGGTTGTTTAGGATGATGATGGGTTCAAACTAGAAGGTTGGTTGGGATAATGATGGGTCCAAACTAGAAATTTGGTTGGATAATGATGTTTCCAAAGTAGATGATTGGTTTGGGTAATGATGGGTCCGAACTAGAAAGTTGGTTGGATAATGATGGGTTCAACCTAGAAGGTTTGTTGGGATAATGGTGGGTCCGAACTAAAAGGTTGGTTTGGATAATGATGAGTACAAACTGGAAGGTTAGTTGGGATAATAATGGGTCCAAACTAGAAGGTTGGTTGGAAAATGATGGTTCCAAAGTAGAAGGTTGGTTTGGATAATGGTGGATCCAAACTAGAAAGCTGGTTAGATAATGATGTGTCCAAACTAGAAGGTTGGTTGGGATAATAATGGGTCCAAACTAGAAGGTTGGTTGGGATAATGATGGATCCAAAGTAGAAAGTTGGTTGGGATAATGATGGATCCAAATTAGAAGGTTGGTTAGGATAATGATGGATCTGAACTAGAAGGTTGGTTGGGATAACGATAGATCCAAACTAGAAGGTTGGTTGGAATAATGATGGGTCTGAACTAAAAGGTTGGTTGGGATAACAATGGGTCCAAACTAGAAGATTGGTTGGGATAATGATGGGTTCAAACTAGAATGTTGGTTGGGATAATGATGGGTCCGAACTAGAAGGTTGGTTTAGATAATGATAGGTCCAAACTAGAAGATTGGTTGGGATAATTATGGTCCAAAGTAGAATGTTGGTTTGTATGATGATGGGTCCGAACTAAAAGGTTGGTTTGGATAATGGTGGGTACAAAGTAGAAGGTTGGTTAGGATAATGATGGGTCCAAACTAGAAGGTTGTTTGGGATAATGATGGGTCCAAACTAGAACGTTGGTTGGGATAATGATGGGTCCAAACTAAAAGGTTGGTTGGATAATGATGGTTCCAAAGTAGAAGGTTGGTTTGGATAATGGGTCCAAACTAGGAGGTTGATTGGATAATGACCGGTAAAAACTAGAAGGTTGGTTTGGATAATGATGGGTCCGAACTAGAAGGTTGGTTGAGATAATTATGGGTCCGAACTAGAAGGTTGGTTGGGATAATGATGGGTCCAAACTAGAACCTTGGTTGTGATAATAATTTGTCCAAACTATAAGGTTGTTTGGGATAATGATGGGTCCAAACTAGAAGGTTGGTTGGTAAATGATGGATCCAAACTAGAGGGTTGATTAGGATAATGATGGGTCCGAACTAGAAGGTTGGTTGGGATAATGATAGGTCCAAACTAGAAGGATGATTGGGATGATGATGGGTCCGAACTAAAGGGTTGGTTGGGATAATGATGGATTCAAACTAGAATGTTTTTGGGATAATGATGGGTCTAAAATAGAAGGTTGGTTGGGATAATGATAGGTCCAAACTAGAAGGTTGGTTGGGATAATTATGGGTCGGAAGTAGAAGGTTGGTTGGGATAATGATAGGTTCAAACTAGAAGGTTGGTTGGGATAATGATGGGTCTAAAATAGAAGGTTGGTTGGGATAATGATAGGTCCAAACTAGAAGGTTGGTTTGGATAAATAATTATGGGTCGGAAGTAGAAGGTTGGCTGGGATAATGATAGGTCCAAACTAGAAGGTTGGTTGGGATAATTATGGGTCCGACGTACAAGGTTGGTTGGGTTAATGATGGTTCCAAACTAGAAGGTTGGTTGGGATAATGATGAGTTGAAACTAGAAGGTTGGTTGGCATAATGATGGATCCGAACTAGAAGGTTGGTTGCGATAATGTTGGGTCCAAACTAGAAGGTTGGTTGGGATAATGATGAGTCCAAACTAGAAGGTTGGTTGGATAATGATGGTTCCTAAGTAGAAGGTTGGTTTGGATAATGATGGGTTCAAACCAGAAGATTGGTTGGATAATGATCGGTAAAAACTAGAAGGTTGGTTGCGATAATGTTGGGTCCAAACTAGAAGGTTGGTTGGGATAATGATGGGTCCAAACTAGAAGGTTGGTTGGGATAATGATGTGTGCGAACTAGAAGGTTGGTTGGGATAATGGAGGGTTCATGCTAGAAGGTTTGTTGGGATAATGATGGGTAAAAACTAGAAGATTGATTGGATAATTATGGGTCCAATCTAGAAGGTTGGTTTGGATAATGATGGGTCCGAACTAGAAGATTGGTTGGATGATGATGGGTCCAAACTAGAAGGTTGGTTGGGGATAAAGATGGGTCCAAACTAGAAGGTTGGTTGGGATAATGATGGGTCCGAACTAGAAGATTGGTTTGGATAATGATGGGTCCAAACTAGAAGATTGGTTTGGATAATGATGGGTCCGAACTAGAAGATTGGTTGAGATAATGATGGGTCCAAACTAGAGGGTTGGTTGGAAATGATGGGTCCAAACTAGAAGGTTGGTTGGAAATGATGGGTCCAAACTAGAAGGTTGGTTGGGATAATGATGGGTAGAGACTAGAAGGTTGGTTGGAAATAATGGGTCCAAACTAGAAGGTTGGTTGAGATAATGATGGTTAGAAACTAGAAGATTGGTTGGAAATAATAGGTCCAAAATAGAAGGTTGGTTAGGATAATGATGGGTAGAAACTAGAAGGTTGGTTGGGATAATGTTGGGTCCAAACTAGAAGATTGGTTTGGATAATGGTGGGTCCAAACTAGAAGACTGGCTTGGATAATGATGGATCCGAACTGCATCAAAATGTGAATTGGAAAGTTTTCCAGAACACCAAGAGCGCCAGGATGTGGTTGATCTTGTCGTGTCCATTATACTGAGGGAGAGTTATCAGCAAGTCTGTGTCAGAATGTTAAGGAATCATCTGAATATCCCGACTGGCAAATATTATTTCGGTTCAAAACCAAATGATTTGTTTTGTAATGGATGGTAAAAGTTTGAATTTGTTATAAATATCACGAGACATGATGGCTGATCAGAGTAAGACGTGCTTCAGCCTGTTTAGTTACTGGCAGCTACTGACACCTTGTGGTTAACACATCTGGTTACTGGCAGCTACTTTGTGGCTATATATGTGGAACTGACGATGGTTGGGGGCTGAAGAAGCCCCTTACTGGTTCTAGGACTGTCTCTTGTGGTATCCAGTTTCCCTTTAAGATCCCTATTCAAATTACCTTTATGCACTTAAACAGGTTTAGGTTCTGTTATCATCAACATTAGGTTGAAGGTAAAGCTTAAGCCGCACAGGTTGAGCAAAATGACTGGTACAACCAACAGGATTATATATATAATGTAACATTTGTAACACAAAGTAAATATGCCTATGAACATAACGTAAAAGAGATGAGTGTAAGATGATAAAGAAGAATGTTGTCAAGAATGTAACTTTTTTCAAGTGTTTATAATAACATTAATGATGACACCATTTGTTTAGCTATATAACTTCCTATACTACAGTTTCTATGTATCATTCTTTCTTACTGATGTGTGTGTGTGTGTGTGTGTATGTGTTTGTGTGTGTGCCTCAACACGGCTGGGAGAGTTATCAAAAATGTCATCCAGAATATTTCGTCCACAGTGTCAAAAAAACAGGAATCTGTCAATAAGTTGGGCACAAGTTCCTTCTTGATATTATCATGAGAGTCCTGTTTGACCAACTAAAGCCCAATTATAACAATGACTATAATTAATGGACCAAACCTTTTATATCCTACATAAATAAAGACATTCATTTTCAACCAGACGAGCCTTTGGCTAACAGCAGGAACTAGCAGTGGCTGAGGTCAATCCTCTGGGCCAGCAGTGACTGAGGCCAATACTCTGGGCCAGGAGTGATTGAGGTCAATACTCTTGAGTCAGCAGTGACTGAGGTCAACTAGGTCAGCAGTGGCTGAGGCCAATACTTTGGGTCAGCAGTGACCGAGGCCAACACTCTGGGCCAGTAGTGACTGAGGTCAGCACTCTGGGTCAGCAGTGATTGAAGTCATTAATCTGGGTCAGCAGTGACTGACGTCAACGCTCTAGGCCGGCAGTAACTTAGGTAAGCAGACTAAGCCATCAGTAAGTAACTGAGGTCAACAAACTGGACCAGCAATGACTGAGTCTAACACTCTGGGCCAGGAGTGACTGAGGTCAGCACTAGGCCAGCAGTGACTGGGTCAACACTCTGGGCCAGCAGTGACTAAGGCCAACACTCTGGGCCAGGAGTGACTGAGGTCAACACTCTGGGCCAGCAGTGACTGAGGCCAACACTCGGCCAGCAGTGACTGAGGTCAACAATCTGGGTCAGCAGTGACTGAGGCCAACACTCTGGATCAGCAGTGACAAGTCAACACTATGGGTCAACAGTGACTGAGGCCAACACTCTGGACCAGCAGTGACTGAGGCTGACACTCTGGGTCAGCAGTGACTGAGGCTGACACTCTGGGCCAGCATTGGCTGAGGTCAACACTTTGGACCAGCAGTGACTGAGGCCGACACTCTGGACTAGTAGTGACTGAGGCCAACACTAGGCCAGCAGTGACTGAGGCTGACACTCTGGGCCAGCAGTGGCTGTGGTTAACACTGGACCAGCAGTGGCTGAGGTCAACACTCTGAGTAAAGAATGACTGAAGCTGACACTCTGGGCCAGTAGTGATTGAGGTCAACGCCCTAGGTCAGCAGTGACTGAGGTCAACACTCTGGACCAGCAGTGACTGAGGTCGACGCTCTGGGCCAGCAGTGATTGAGGTCAACACTCTAGACCAGCAGTGACTGAGGCTGACACTTTAGGCCAGCGGTGGCTATGGTCAAACTCTGGACCAGCACTGACTGAGGTCATCCCTCAGGGCAAGGAGTGTCTAAGGCCAACGCTCTGGGTCAGCAGTGACTGAGGTCAACGCTCTGGGTCAGCAGTGACTGAGGCCAACACTCTGGACCAGCAGTGACTGAGGCCGACAGTCTGGGCCAGCAGTGACTGAGGCCAACACTGGACCAGCAGTGACTGAGGCTGACACTCTAGGCCAGCAGTGGCTGAGGTCAACACTCTAGACCAGCAGTGACTGAGGTCAACACTCTGGACCAGCAGTGACTGAGGCTGACACTGGGCCAGTAGGGACTGAGGCTGACACTCTGGGCCAGCAGTGGCTGAGGTCAACACTCTGGACCAGCAGTGACTGAGGTCAACACTCTGGGTCAACAGTGACTGAAGCTGACACTCTGGGCCAGCAGTGGCTGAGGCCAACACTGGACCAGCAGTGACTGAGGCCGACACTCTGGACCAGCAGTGACTGAGGGCAACACTCTGGGCCAGCAGTGACTGAGGCCAACACTCTGGACCAGCAGTGACTGAGGCCAACACTCTAGGCCAGCAGTGACTGAGACCAACACTTTGAGCCAGCAGTGACTGAAGTCAACATTCTGGGTCAGTTCTCTGATTCAGCAGTGACAGAAGCCAAGACTTTGGTTCAGCAGTGACTGGGGCTAGTACTTTGGGCCAGCAGTGACTGAATCCAATACTCCGGTTCAGCAGTGACTGAGGCCAGTACTCTGGTTCAGCAGCGACTGAGACCAAAGGCCAACACTCTGGCCCAACAGTGACTGAAGTCAGTTTTCTAGGCCATTTGTGAGTGAAGTCAGCAGTAACTGAGGCCAACACTGGGCCAACGATGACTGAGGGCAATAATCTTGGTTAGTAGTGACTAAAGTCAACACTGTCGGCCAACAGTGACTGAGGTCAACACTTTGGGTCAACAGTGACTGACATAAACACTTTTGGTCAGTATTGACTGAGGCCTACAATGAATCAGTTGTGACTAAGGCCAACATTCTAAGCTAGCAGTAGCTGAGGTCAACACTCTGGGCCAGCGGTGACTGAGGTCGACACTCTAGGTCAACAGTGACTGAGGTAAACACTTTGGGTCAGTAATGAGGCCAACACTCTGGAACAGCAGAAACTGAGGTCAACACTTTGGATCAACAGTGATTGAGGCTGACACTCTGGGCCAGCAGTGGCTGAGGCCGACACTCTGGACCAGCAGTGACTGAGTTTAACACTCTGGTCAGCAGCTACTGAGGTCGAGACACTGGGTCAACAGTGATTGATGCCAACACTCAGGGTCAGCAGTGACTGAGGTCAACAGTCTGGGCCAGCAGTGATTGAGATTAATATTCGAGTCATCGAGAACTGAGTCATAAGTGGATAGATGCACAAACCCATGGTCAAGTGACGTGGTCGGGCCCCATCACTACTGTGCTCCCATGAAAGCAGCAACACTAAGAAAGAAAAGCAAAGCGAAGGCTCACGCCCCACCTCCCCTTCCTTCCGGCAACACGCCAAACGGGAAAGAGGTAAAAAAAAAAAAAAAAAGAAACTTGCAGAAGTAATATGCTCGAAGGAAATTTTCATATTTAAAGTCAGAAGGTAGGATGAACGTAGTCATGCATACCGTCACCAACGACATGCATCTCTTCACTTGTTATAAAGACAATAGTGAGGATAAACTTTGAGTTCCGGCCTCGCCACCTACCATGTCTATATCACTCCTGATGTGGAAGATGACACAACAGTTCCTTGTTCCCCTAAAGAGGGCGACGCGAGTTAATCAGTGTTGGTAAGATACCGCAGTGTGGCCAGGGCGAGATCAGTGGTTGAGGGGGTAGGATGATATACCACTACGTTATCATGATTTGTTAAGTGAACAATTCAGTATCAGAGAGTGACAGGTAATACTGTAGCCTAATTTTAAAGATTTTAACAATGTTACTCTGAACGATGTGTCCTGAGAGCTTATTCCACGGATCAATAATGTCATTGGTAAAGAAATATTTCGTGCAACCTAGATTAACGCTGTGACTTAAGTTTTAGTCCATTTACTCTCGTTGGTAGTACAAACGCTACTGTAAAGTAATTGCTTATATTGACATTGTTGAACCTTACAAGTATTTTAAAACATTCAATTAACTTGTGTAAGAGTGGCCTTTAGCTTAGAGAGAACAAATTCAATTCTCGCAGTCTCTCACGTTGTTTGTTACGTAAGGAAGAAGTAGATTCAAGTGCTCTTCGCTGCGCTACTTCCATTGTAAAAATATTCTTCTTTAAATATCGGGCTTAGAATTTCACTGCATATTCAAGGTAGGGTCTTACTAGATTAGGTTTAGTAACAGTATCACATCTTGGCAGGTTCATTACAATGCTGTTAGAAGAGAAACTCCAAAATTGCTCTCGCTAGGGGTGTCCTTTATCTTGTGGCCCATCAGTTCATTATCGAGTTTCTTGTTGAGGTTTCCTACTTGCAGCAGTTGACATTTATTGACGTTAAATGGTATTTGCCATTTTCTCGACCTTTCAAATACTTCATCTAGATTCTCTTGTAATTGCATCCTATCTTCTTCAGTTAATACGGTATTTGTCCATCTTTGTTTCTTCTGTAAATTTGGACACTAAATTATTTATCCCTTCATCATTGTAATTGATATGAATGCTAAGGTCAGCAGTGACTGAGGTCAACACTTTGTGTCGGCAGTGAATAAGGCCAATACTCCAGGTCAGCAGTGATTGAGGCCAACACTCAGGGTCAGCATTGACTCTGGTCAACACTGGGTTAACAGTGACTGAAGCCAACACTCTGGCCCAGCAGGAACTGAAGTCAACACTGGGTCAGCATTGACTGAAGTTAACAATGGGTCTACAGTGACTGAGGTCAACATACTGGGCTAGCAGTGACTGAGGTCAACACTGGGCCAGCAGTTGCTAAGACCAGCACTCTGGGATCAGCAGTTACTGAGGCTAGCACTGTGGGTTAGCGGTGAATGAGGTCAACACTGGGTCAGCAGTGACTGAGGTCAACACTCTTGGTAACAATGACTGAGTTCTACACTCTGGGTCAGCAGTGACTGAGGTGAACACTCTGGGTCAGCAGTGACTGAGATCAACACTGAGTCAGTAGAGACTGAGGTCAACACTTTAGGTAGCAGTGACTGAGGTCATCACTTTGGGTAAGCAGTGACTGAGATGAACACTCTGGGTCAGCAGTGACTGAGGTCATCACTTTGGGTAAGCAGTGACTGAGATGAACACTCTGGGTCAGCAGTGACTGAGGTCAACACTGAGTCAGCGGTGACTAAGGTCCACTCTAGGTAGCAGTGACTGAGGTCAACACTCTGGAGTCAGCAGTGACTGAGGCTAGCACTGTCGATCAACGGTGAATGAGGTCAACACTGCGTCAGCAGTGACTGAGGTCAACACTCTATGTAGCAGTGATTGAGTTCTACACTCTGGGTCAGCAGTGACTAAGGTCAACACTGAGTCAGCAGTGACTAAGGTCAACACTCTAAGTAGCAGTGAATGAAGTCAACATTGCGTCAGCAGTGACTGAGATCAACACTAGGTAGCAGTGACTGAGTTCTACACTCTGGGTCAGCAGTGGCTGAGGTCAACACTCTGGGTCAACAGTGACTGAGGTCAACACTGCGTCAGCAGTGACTGAGGTCAACACTGAGTCAGCGGTGACTAAGGTCAACACTCTAGGTAGCAGTGACTGAGGTCAACACTCTGGGGTCAGCAGTGACTGAGGTGAACACTCTGGGTCAGCAGTGACTGAGGTCAACACTCTAGGTAGCAGTGACTGAGGTCAACACTCTGGGTCAGCAGTGACTGAGATCAACACTGGGGTCAGCAGTGACTGAGGTCAGCACTCTGGGGTCAGCAGTGACTGAGGTGAACACTTTAGGTAGCACTGACTGAGGTGATCACTCTGAAGCAGCAGTGACTGAGGTCAACACTCTGGGTAGCAGTGACTGAGGTCAACACTCTAGGTAGCAGTGACTGGGGTCAACATTCTAGGTAGCAGTGACTGAAGTCAACACTCTAGGTAGCAGTAACGGGTCAACACTCTGGGATCAGCAGTGGCTGAGGTGAACACTTTGGGGCAGCAGTGACTGAGGTCAACACTGAGTCAGCAGTGACTGAGACCAACAATCTGGACCAGCAGTGACTGAAGTCAACATTCTTGGTAGCAGTGACTGAGGTCAACACTCTGGGTCAGCAGTGACTGAGGTCAACACTGGGTCAGCAGTGACTGAGGTCAACACTGAGTCAGCAGTGACTGAGGTCAACACTCTAGGTAGCAGTGACTGAGGTCAACACTCTGGGTCAGCAGCGACTGAGGTCAACACTCTGGGTCAGCAGTGACTGAGGTCGACACTGGGTCAGCAGTGACTGAGGTCAACACTCTAGATAGAAGTGACTAAGGTCAACGCTCTGGATCAGTAGTGACTGAGGTGAATACTCTGGGGCCAGCAGTGACTGAGGTCACCACTGGGTCAGCAGTGACTGGGTCACCACCCTCAGTAGCAGTAACTGAAGTCAACACTCTGGGGTCATCAGTGACTGAAGTGAACACTCTGGGGTCAGGAGTGACTGAGATCAAAACTGGGACAGCAGTGACTGAGGTCACCACTCCAGGTAGCAGTAACTGAGGTCAGCAGTGACTGAGGTGAACACTGAGTCAACCGTGACTGAGTTCAGTAATGGATAGTATAACCGTTTCGCACATCAATCAAAAGGTTCGTAGGTAAGGTTAGGTTGGGTTGAGATTTTTTCCTATGCTTTATGATGTTTTCTGGGCGATTCTGAGCTTCATTTCTGCCGCCAATCGCTACCTTTTTGTGATTCCCCACTCTTCCCCCCCCCCCAAAAAAAAAAAAAAGAAAGGGTTCCCAGTGGGTTCCTCACTATCGTTGGACAAAGGAAAGGGGGAGGGGGATATCTCAAGAGGTAGTGATTTGCGATAGAAATAAAGGTCAGAATCGTTCAAAACGCATCAAAAACTGCCGGAAAGAAATCAGTTTACCTTCCAAGCAGGTGGATGTCCGCCACGGTAATTCTTGCCAATAATCTGGGTCAACAGGGACCTTAACTAAGTCAAGACTCCATGCGTCTTGTCCCGTCCCGCCAAGAAGTCGACCCAGAGTCGACCAAGATTCCAGGTTCGAATCATATTCAGAAAGTAGGTATAAGCACGTCATCAGCCATCCGTGGCTAACGTGGGATTAATCTCATATATTAGAAAAAGATCAGCTTCAGTCTTTTGCAATGGAAAAGGTCCCCACTGGAGCTACTTACATACGAAGCTAAATCAAGCCACTTTCCCGCCAGTAGATGCCATCCCTCCCTGGCTTCATGTGTGCATATATAATGGAGGATCTTGTAGTGGTCACAGGTGGAGCAGTGACCGTTATGGATGTCACAGAGCTACTGTACATAGCTTGACTGGTCATCCTCCTTAAGTCCATCACCTCTGGCCCTCTCTCTCAGGCTCTGGGCTCAACCTTTGGTCGCAACCGTCGACATCTCTAAAACAGTGAACAGTGTATGGCGTATAAGTCTTTGCTTTCTAAACTCCTTTCCTTTGGCCTCAGTACTTCTCTCTGTTCTGTAATTCATGGTTTCCTCTCTAACCTGATATGACAGTGGTCGTACATGGGGCCATAATCCCCTCCCACCCTATCAAATGTCGTCTTTCTCAGGGATCTGTCCCATCACCTACTGTCCTCCTTGTCTCAATAACAGATCTCTCTTCTACTTGTAATTAAACTGACTCTTATGAAGATGATGATTTCACTTTACATGATTCAACGCACTTTACCTCCCTTCACTCTCGTTCTCTTTCTCGTAATGATCATATTTATTCTCTCAGGTCGAACCTGTGCAGCACCCCAAGGTGGGAAGCAATATATTTTTTTTTTCTATACCTTCACCATGTGTTTCCCTCTGTCTACTTTTCTAACATTACAAAGTCTACTTCCCCTCTTCATATAATTATTCTTCCTTCTTCTCTCTTCCCTTCTTCATATAACTATTCTTCCTTCTTCTCTCTACCACTCTTCACATAACCATCCTTCCTTCTTCTCTCTTCCCCTCTTTATATAACCATTCCTCCTTCTTCTCTCTATCCCTCTTCATATAACCATTCTTCCTTCTTCTCTCCTCCCCTCTTCATATAACCATTCTTCCTTCTTCTCTCTTCCCCTCATCATATAATTATTCTTCATTCTTCTCTCTTCCCCTCTTCATATGACCATTCTTCCTTCTTTTCTCTTCACATCTTCATATAACGATTCTTCCTTCTTCTCTCTTCCTCTCTTCATATAACAATCCATCCTTCTTCTGTCTTCCCCTCTTTTAATAACAATTCTTCTTCTTTTCTCTTCCCCTCTTCATATAACCATTCTTTCTTCTTTTCTCTTCCTCTCTTCATATAACCATCCATCCTTCTTCGGTCTTCCCCTCTTTTTATAACCATTCTTCCTTCTTTTCTCTTCCCCTCTTTATATAACCATTCTTCCTTCTTTTCTCTTCCGTTCTTCATATAACCATTCTTCCTTCTTCTCTCTTCCCCTCTTCATATAACCATCCTTCCTTCTTTTCTCTTCCCCTCTTCATATAACCATTCTTCTTTCTTCTCTCTTCCCCTCTTCATATAACTATTCTTCCTTCTTCTCTCTTCCCTCTTCATACAACTGTTCTTCCTTCTCTCTTCCCCTCTTTATATAACCATTCCTCCTTCTTCTCTCTTCCCCTCTTCATATAACCATCCTTCCTTCTTCTCTCTTTCCCACTTCATATAACCATTCTTCCTTCTTCTCTCTTCCCCTATTTATATTACCCTTCTTCCTTCTTCTCCCTTCCCCTCTTCATATAACCATCCTTCCTTCTTCTCTCTTCCCCTCTTTATATAACCATTCTTCCTTCTTCTCTCTTCCCCTCTTCATATAACCATCCATCCTTCTTCATATAACCATTCTTTCTTCTTTTCTCTTCCTCTCTTCATATAACCATTCTTCCTTCTTCTCTCTTCCCCTTTTCACATAACCATCCTTTATTCTTCTCTCTTCCCCTTTTTATATAATCATTCTTCCTTCTTCTCTCTTCCCCTCTTCATATAACCATCCTTCCTTCTTCTCTCTTCCCCTCATTATATAACCATTCTTCCTTCTTCTCTCTTCCCCTCTTCATATAACCATCCATCCTTCTTCATATAACCATTCTTCCTTCTTTTCTCTTCCTCTCTTCATATAACCATTCTTCCTTAGTCTCTCTTCCCCTCTTCATATACCTATTCTTCCTTCTTTTCACTTTTCCTCTTCATATAACCATCCTTCCTTCCTCTGTCTTCCCCTCTTCATATAACCATTCTTCTTTCTTCTCTCTTCCCCTCTTCATATAACTATTCTTCCTTCTTCTCTCT
>JAYMFT010016538.1:0-16632 GCA_038088735.1 Panulirus argus | reverse complement strand
GGCAACTCAAGGGTGTGCCGTTTTGATAACTGCTTCTTTCCCTACACTTCGAAGCTCTGGAACTCTCTACCTTCTCATGTCTTTCCCAATAACTATGGCCTGGTTCATTTCAAAAGACAGGTCTTTCACTTTCTCAAAAACTTTTAAATACTTTCCATCTTTTTTTTTTGTTGTTGTTTCTTAATTCTCTCTATATTTCAATTAGGGCCCAGCCTTGATGTGGACTTTTGTCTCTGACTAGAGCCTTCAAAATAAAAAGAAAAGAAAGAAAGGAAAAAAAAATATATATATTATTCAGCCTATCCAATTCAGGATCCCTAGACCTCTCTTCCACTTCATTTGCCTCTAATCTACAATTTCCCTACTCAAAACCAGCCTAAATCTCTTAGATCCTGTCTCATATTTCATTCAATGTTCATTGTTCAAGGTATACCAGGCAGACTGTTTTCTGAACCTAGTATTTGCCTTCCATAAGCGACCTCTACATTCATCCATGCACCATGCTAAAACCATCCTCAAATTTCTTGATTTTACTGTCATGCTCCACCACAGTGTTTTTCAGTGTTTCAATGTAAGCTAATGCTTTCTAGCACTTTTCAAGATTCTTATCAATTTCTGGTACTCAGATTCTTAATTTTTTCCTCCAATGATATATTGTAATCATAAACTTATTATGCCCATTAGAGAGATTCTTCAAGTTGTCATGTTTCTTATCTCTATAATGGCATCCTCATTCTCACTGAGAAAGCCCATAAAATTCCCTACTTTGACATCCTCACTTAACATATTAGAAGAATCAATTAGCTTAATCTGTTCCCCAGAATCCATAACTTTGATACCCTCATTACATATATCTGAAATATCCCCATGATTATTGTTTTCAATTACCTTGAAGATTTGTTGCTTTAGATTGAGAAAGGCTGGCCAGGGGTTAGACTATGATGCCTAACCTATCCTAGTGAGAGTGACTAGTTCATTTTTCCTCCTGCAGTTTAAATTACCCTACTCACATGGTATACATAGCTAAGAGCCTTCTCTCTGTATGTGCACAGAAACACCTGAGAGGCTACTTGAAATTTCAAAAAAAGAAAAAAATTGTTGGAAAAGGGATTTCATACCTGTCTCCTGATTCCCACTTTACTGATACAGCGCCAGGAATAAATGAAAACAATGGCCTCATTTTCCCGCATCCACTTCCTAGCTGTCACGTATAATGCACCAAAACCGTAGCCCACAATCCAAAGCCAAGCTCCACAGAACAATTCCATGGTTTTCCATGACCACTTCACATGCCCCGATTTAGCTCACTGACAGCAAGTCGCCCCCATATATCACATCGTTCCAATTTGTCCTATCCCATGTGTATCTCTCATCTTCCTGAATGTTCTGGCCCAGGCACCTCAAAACGTCTTTCACTCCATCTTTCTATCTCCTCAGTCTTATCCCACTCTAAATACTTCCACATAGATCCTCTCTGTCAGTCTTTTTATCAGTCAATGTCCAAACCATTTTAGCATACACTGGTCAGCTTTGTCAATCAGGATGTGCTTACTAATGCACCCAGCTCTTACAATGTCATTCCTTACATGGTCAATCTCCCTTAAACCATATATTGTCCTCTTTTAATCTAATTTCCAGTGCATACACCCTCTTCCATTCTTTTGCATTCTAGGTCCAACACTTGCATCCAAAAACACTGTCAGAGTAACTGTAACTTCAAACATAACCATATCTGCCCTAACAGACAATGACCTCCCCTTCTACACACTTTTCAGTGCACCTAAGACTTTTGAACCTTTTCCTACCCTACAGCAAACTTCAGCTCTTAAGGTTTCATTCACTGCCATGTACACTCCCAGATATCAAAAAACCCACTTCCTCATTGTTCTCTCCCCTTAAACTCACACTCACCTCAACCAATATTATCTTAACCCATTTCACCTCAAAACCTTTTCTTCCAATAAACTCTCAACTTACTCCTTTCATATACTCTCCCAAACTCAGTCAACAACTTCTGGAGTTTGCAAATAAATTGAAAGACTGTATTCCTATGTTTATCAATATTCTGTATTCCCTTTTTCATACATTTATTGGCTTATGAGCAACTGTCCCCAAAAAACAAACTATCTGCATATCTCTTTACTCTTTAATAGCTAACTGTTTAACATCCGTGTTAAAAAAAATAATCTTTATTACTCACATCCTTTTGAATAATTTTGGATGATGAACTCAGGTATCATTTAAAATATTGGTACAGCTTACTAACAAGTTGTACCAATCAGATAAAAATAGATGATTCACTGAATGTTATTATCTCAAAAAAAAAAAAAAAAAAAAAAAAAAAAAAAAAGTAATTATAAATCATATATCAACTAATTAACTATGGCAGTCTTGCTGAATATCATAAAAAAACAACTAAACATTTTCTAATCTATCATACATATGACTGCAAGAAAAATGAGACATCAATCATGCCCACATACATAAATACAATACCAAATGTGATTATACATAATATACAGAGCTTTGATTAATCAGAATTGGAGACAACTGTGGATCCCACATCTTGCAGCAACTTAAAACAAAATAAGAATCCATAGAAAACAGAGAATAGGTTTATGATGATGCAATGAACATGAGCTGTAATGGTGTGACAGCTATTGTCCTTTCAATGATGTTTCACGCATTTCCCTCAATTTGTAAAGAAGCAGGTACTTATGGCCAGGGATATAGCTTCAATACATCTGTCTAAATTTTTAGGATGAATACATAACAAAGATCACAAATCTATTGTAAAAAATTAATCTATTGGTACCTACTGAGGCCACTAGTTCTGTATTAAAGCATTCTGCCCTCTCTACAAGAGTTGATTCTCTATGATTCTCTTACAATAACTCTTTTCTCATAAAATGCTACTCATACATATTTACTGAAATCTGTATTTTTCTGTTACGTTCAAGAGCACAGTCTTAGCTATTAAACATTACAGACAAATATTTCAAAAACTTTCTATAATTACATTTATGCAAAAATAATGACTTTCAGTTAAACAGAAACTGAAGGTGACTCTGCCTACTTGTAGAACATAATGTTAAATAATCCTTTTGAAATACTAAACAAAATCCTGGTATATGGATGGGATTGATCCTTTCTGTGTTACTAAAATGAGGATGAAGTCTATCATTTGATGAGTTCTAATTTCTTTTAAAGAGACAGATTGACAGGGCAAGCTCAGAAGGCATAAAACGTAAAACAGGCCATGATTAATCAAGAGTCCTACTGAGTGAAGGGACTTGGTAAGTGTATGAAGGGCCTGTCATATAAAAAGTTCAGGAATGTAAAGAAAATCTGATCATTTAACAAGCAACTTGCATAGGGAAGTTCTAAATGTCATACTTGTACCAATTCAAGTGCATCATACCAAGCTAAGCTTGTGCAAGTATGCAGCACATAGGCACACTGACGATGGAAAAAAATATTGAAAAATGTCACTGACAACAAGCGTCATCCAAAGTGGAAGGGGCTAGGACTAAGGAAAAGACATGGCCAATGAAAGAGGCCTGACCTGCTGAAGGGCCTTCTTTTTTGGTGAGGGCTTGGCATGTGGAGAGGACCTGATCTGTCGAAGGCCCTTGATTTAAGATGAGGGCGTGGCAAGTTGAGGGGGCTTGACATGTGGAGGGAGCCAGGCAAGTGAGGGGCCCTTGGCATGTTGAGGGGGCCTGCAGTGTGGTATGTGCTTGGCTTGTGGAAGGGGCCTGACATGAGAAGGAAACCTGACGAGTGGCAGAGGATTGACGTGGGGAGGAGGCTTGACGAAGGGAGGGGGCCTTATATGGAGACAGGGCCTTACATGGGGAAGGGGACTTACATGGGGAGGGGGCCTTATGTGGGGTGGAGGCCTTACGTGAGGTGGAGGCCTTATGTGGAGAGGGAACCTTAAGTGAGGAGGAGGCCTTATATGGGGAGGAGGCCTTGTATGGGGAGGGGCCCTTACGTGGGGAGGGAACCTTACTTGGAGAGGAAGCCTTACTTGGGGAGGGAGGTTGATATAGGGAGGGGATCATATGTGGTGAACGGACTATACGTGCAGATGGGGAAAGATGAGGGGAAGGACTCAAACAGGGGGATGAAGTCTGACATGAGAAAGACTGCTGTGGGGAGGGGGTCAGCAGTGAGGAGGAAGCTTGTCTTGGGGAGTGGATAAGATGTGGGGAGGGGGAAAGATGTGGGAAGGAAATCAGGGATGTGGGAGTGCTCTGATGTGGAGAGGAGTCCTGATGTGGGAAGGGGAACATAAGTGGGGAAGCAGCCTGATGTGGAGAGGGTATCTGACTTGGGGAGGAGGTTTGATGTGGAGAGAAGGCCTGTTTTGGACTGGTACCCTGATGAGGGGAGGTGGCCTTACACGTGGAGGAGGTCTTATGAGGGGAAAGGGCCTTACATATGGGGGAGATCTGATGTGGGGAGGGAGCCTGGTGTCTGAAGGAGATGTCTGGAGTATGGAGGAGGCCTGGCTTGTGAAGTGGGCCTGGCATGTGGATGGGAAAACCATGATGTAAATTTCTATCATCTAGTTAATGAGAAACCTGAAATACTCTCATGATATCAATTCATACACTGTACACTAAATATGGACTTTAATATATACATTTTATGAATGTGGGCATGTTCATTATTGAGAAAAACATCCTGAATAATTTTCATCTGTAAACAACATAGCTTGACTATTCATGAATTTTCTTTCCCACTTGGAAAGTCAGGCACCTACTGCAGGGCATCTGAAGTAATCGCATAAGAAAATTTTATAAACTGGAAAAAAAAAAAGAGTTTCAAAGAAATAGTGTAACAAGCCAATATACTTTAACAACTTTTTTCTGTGCATGTTTTGCTTAAATTTTATCTTCACGTCAGGAGGAAGAGAAAGAAGTGGAGTATGAGAAGAGGAAGTAGGAGGGTGGGGAGAGAGGAAGGAGGAGGGTGAGGATGAGATGAAGGAGGAGGGGAAGGTAAAATGGGGGAGAAGGGGAGAGGAGAAAAGGAAAGAGGGGAGGGAAGAATAGATGGAGGATGAAGAGGAGGTGAGGGAAGGGAGGAAGAGGAGAGGTAAGAAGAGGGAGAAAGAGGAAGCAGAGGAGAAAGAGGAAGGGAGGAAGAGGCAGAAGAGGAAGATAGGAGAAAGCAGAAGAAGAAAGATGATGGAGGAAATGGGAAAAAGAGGGGGAGGAAAAGGAAGAAGTTGAAGAAAAAGGAAAAGCTGAAATTGTTTAACTCTGAAAAGATACTTTCTGTGAAACAAAAATTTTGCCGGATTTCCTTATTTCCTGGTGCACAACTCAAATACAATAGAGCATCATCTCCCCAAACAATTCTAAGCTTGATTAAGAAAAAAAAAGATATACACAAACAGTTGTTTTCCTGGTTATAAACATAATAGAAATGAATAAGGTACATATGTTAACAATCTATGGATAAACTTTATCTGAAATTCTATCTTAAAAAAAATATCTGAAATTCTATCTTTAAAATCAGCTTTGGGTATTCCCTCTAAATTATTGTTAAATACTATGCACGTATACTGGAGAGCACTTGAAAAGAAAACAGTCTGAAGTACCCTTAATAATTTGATGCACTTCAGCAACTTTTTTTTAAATTTTGATTTCCTTCAACTACGCAAACAATAAAACCAACAGCCTCTAAAACTACTAATCCTGAGATAAAATTTACAAATGAATGATTTCAATATGAATGTTAAAAAAAAAAAAAAAAAAAAAAAAAAAAAAAAAAAAAAAAGCGGGGGGAAGAAGAAAAACAAATTCTTAACTCTACAATTAATCTTCATACCTAAAAGTAAAGCCCTCATGAATTCAGCATTAATGCACTTTACTGTCAACAGCAGATACTAACTCAATGAATTATTAACCTAGGAAGAAAAACAAAGGATATGTAGTTAGTAATAGCAACTTGCCCACAAACTTTATTCAACTGGGACATAAATGCTGATGTTGATGCAGAGAGGAGCACACTACCTCTCTTTATTCTCTGAACAGTCGAGCTAAAAGGCAACAGTGAACAAACATCTGTCCAATGCAGCAGCTAAAACTTTGCTGGTTATTTGTAGTAACAGACATCTGACTGTCCAATGAGCAACAGAATGTAAATAGACACTATAAACAACTGTGAATAAGCATCAGTCCAAATGTTGTTTGCGTAGCACAGCTTAAGAATAAACAATGACTACATCTTAAAGCTAATGATGTATAAAATTATGATACATAATTTTTTACTGCCTTGTGGAGATACTGAGCACAACTATCTTCTATCAACCCAAGAGCTTAAAAGATGTTAGCAACATCTTACTTTCAAAAGAAAATTCTGTACTTACTTGGTCCTCCAGTAGTTGGTGAACGAGCAGGTGACTGGGAGTCTACGACAGGTATATGCAAACATCGCTGACACAGACACTCCTTTCCAGTGTAAGTGACTCGTTCACCCGTTGGAAATGGTTGTCTGTAATCCAGGTAGGAGGAAAACTTTAATTCAGTGGAACAATGTGAACAGGCATGGTATGAAATTCAGCCAATATCATTACACCAGGCAATTTACTCACCACTGATTTTTAAAATATATCAATGCACTTCTAAGTACCTGAAGCAAGATGAATTTCCCAGCATGAAATACACTTTATTCTAGTGAAAACATTACCGATGAAGTTGGAGGTCAAACACATAAAGTATCCTCTATATTCTAACTTTTGTAATATTATACTGCCATCTTTCATGTCTTTCAGACTTGAAACACATTTTCAAGGTCTTTTGGAATATTTGGGGGATGAGTGTGATACTGACTTTACCACACTGTGCAGATATAGCCTACAAGTGCTGAAAATGATGTGACATGTCACAGAGGATCAAACTTCACAAAGTGAACTGAAGTTTGGCAAATGTCAAACATAGTATAACAAGAAAAATCATCATTGGCTTGGGACCCTAAAGGAGGAAACCTAACTGTAAGACACTCTTTTAAGTTATGCTTGATTAAGTAACAAAGAGTTGCTAAATACATCATAGGCTAACCAGACCAAAAAGTCTTTAAGAATCCTGTCTGTCTCTGCTGCAAACAAGAGAAAGGTTGGGCAATTGCAGTAAAGGCCCCTCCGAAGACCCTTGTCCCTTTGATGAGCACAACTCTCCATTTATTTCACCAACATTCATAGTCTTACAAATAACCTTTTCTCAACTGAACATAATCTAGCTAATAACTCTCCTATCATCTTTTGGAGTTTTAACTGTCCACTTAGGTTTTTATTTATTCCCTTTATTTCCCTAAATGTAACCTTCCTTATAATTCTATTTCAATGAGACAACTTTCTTCTTAGGCCAACATGCCTTCTGCACACCCCAAGGTCTTTAAATCTTTAAACTATGATGACATCAGGCTTAAAATATGTCTCCCAACTACCACTTTTTTTTTTGTATTTTTTTTGTATTATATACTCTTCTCCTAGCACTACAAACATCATAATATTCTCTAACTCTCTAATTTCCAACCATATTGCCATAAAATCCTGCCACCCTAAAGCTAAGATCCTCTATTCAAGAAAAATCAACTTATAACACAGGATGATGCATGCAATCCTCTCACATAAAGTGAGGAAGTAGTTGAAGCCTACACATTTTCCATCTTGAGTAAATCATCACCCACCCAGCTCACACTGTGGACCATAATGAAAACTCTGCTACCACAAAAGATTTGATTTTTAACTCTAATCATTCACACAAAAGCTCCAAAGTTGCTTTATCAACTGGTCATCTGAAACTACTCCTGTTACAATCTCTCTCTACCTGCTGTAAACCCACCTCCAACAGACCACCATACTGGACAACAGAGTATTGATAATTAATAGAAATGCCTGAACTAACAAATTTTCTGACAGAAGAATACTGCCTCTCCTTAGGTGAAACTTCTGCCTTACCTGAATATATGGAAAAGGTTAATCTTGCAGGAATGGAGGCATATATCCCCTCTTCCTCTATGACTACCTCTTCTTTTAATTCATGACTCAACCATTTTTGTTCTGAGGTCATTCAGGCAAGAGAGCTCGAAAATTGGATCTGGGATAGCTTTCATTCTTTCAACTTGCATTCTGCTTTTATCTCTAACTGAAACCTTTGCAAGCATGTTACTCAAGAGGTGAATCATTCTGAATATCCCAAAGAGATGCAACAGTGTCTCTTCTTCCACTGTTACATATTTCAAACAACTGCTGTTCTACCTTTTCTTAACTTTTCCATTCTGAAGACACTACAGATGTCTCTCCTACTGCCAAAGCAACTCTTTTTGGCTCTCTTTTCTTTTCTAACTCAACTTCTCACTTTCAAGACAATTCTAACTTAAATAATGTCTCTCCCTATTATCTCTAACTGTAAACTAAAAGGCTACTTTCTTTCTGGACATAAGCAAGGTGTATGAAACAAATGGCATTCCTCATAATCTTGCAAAGAATTATTCTTCTGAACTTGCCTGTCTACTTCATTTTCTTTCATTTGCAAACCTAATTTTTCCCTCTTCTTGGAAAAATGCACTAGTGCAGCATATTCCAAAAAAGGGTGACAGTTCTAACACTTTCAATAATCATCTTGCTATCGTGCTGCTCTGGATTCTATAATTTCCAAAGAGGTTTTGAATTTCCCCTCAACTCCCATTTCCAATATGGCTTTGGCAAAGTAAGATGCACTGGTGATATCCTTTCTTATTTTACTAAGGTCTGGTTATAATTGTGGAAACCTATGGTGTAACCCTTAGTATCATGAAAGAATCTCATGGGATGTGACACTGGAGTTTCATTTCAAGGCTCCTCTTCTTTGGTTTTTCTCCTGCTGTTCTCTCATATCTAGCTTTGTACATTAATGGATCAACCTCTCCCTCATTCCATATCCGAAAGTGGTGTCCCTCAGCATTCTGTACTGTCTCCTATGATATTCCTCTTTTATCAACAATTCTGTTTCTTCAGTAAATGACCACATGTGCTCATGAGCCAACATATCAATGCTGCATTTATCCTCATCTTTCAAATCTGCTCCATCTCATTCTATATATCTCATCTCATAACAACTACCTCTGTATATTTGGATTTAGACAGGATTTGCCAATGGGGCATATATGACCCAAGTAAGTTGAGTGTCTCTAAAACCCAAAATCTTTCTAACTCTCTTTTTAAACCAAACAATTTTCTTATCTCCTCTGACAGTTTTACAATACCACCAATAAACTCAATATGTATCCAAAGTATCACTGTAACACCTAATCTACATTAGAAACCTCAAACTACACATATAGCAAAGTCTGTTCAGATGTTAAAAATGCTTCCCTCTTGAACTGTTGCTCCAGCACTGCAAGACTCCCACAGGAGGTCATGGAAAAGAAAGTAAATGTATGAATCTCTAGCAAAACCTTCTTCAGAGTTAATGGTCTGTATTCACTGCCCACACAACCTCAGTTGTCTCAGAACTATGAAGAAATGGTAGGATGTTTTTGAATTGGTGTGTAATTACTTATTTGTTCTGTAGAGGGAAGGAGTTTTACACCCATGTGGTCCTATCTCTTGTCCCCTATCCACTTTTTAGATCTCTTTTAAAAACTTAAAAGGTTGCAATCAGGACACTTCCCAGTCTTTTCCTTTCCAAGGTGGGTAAATTTAAAGCCTCTAGCCTTCCCCTATGGGTAAGATCTCTTAATTTTGGTACCATCTTTGTTGTCCTCCTCTAGATCTTTTCTTTGGGTAAGGTAAACAAACCTGAAAAACATTCTAGTTCTGGCCTTACATAGGATATGAACAGCTTGCTAAATATTTCTTTAAACATATACTAAAAGCTATTCTGATATTTGCTAGTATAAAGTTTGTCTCCTGAACTGTTCTAATATGAGACTCTGGCAACAGGTTGGAGATGACTTCCACTCCCAAGTCCTTCTCTTACACAGAATACTGAAGCTTATTCCTGCAAGTTAATAACAATATTGAAGCTGTCCTTTTCTTATACTCATTACATCGGCTTGGGCTGAAGTTCATCAACCACATTTCAGACCAACTTGAAGTCTGTTTAGGTCCACGTGTTAGCTGATGCAGTCCTCCTAGCTTTTTACTTGCCTCATGACCTTTGAATTATCTGCAAACACATTCAAATTAGATTCCATATCTTCAGGCAAGACATTCACACAGGTTAAGAAGAGTAATGGTCCTACAACTGAACCTTGTGGTACTCCATTGGTCACCTAAACCCATTTGGAAAAGGCTCCTCTAACATGCATCCTCTGTTCCTTCCCATTGGTATAGTCTTCTATCTATCACAGGTGTTTCTCACTTATACCTGCTAGGTGATCGTGCTTCTTAATCAATTTCCTATGAAGTATGGTGTCAAATGCCTTCTGGCAGTCCAGATGTATTACTATCAGTCCACGTAGCCTTCCCTTTTGTCCAGGACTGAGCTCACTCTCTAGGAAAACTCTAAGAGGTTAGTTACACATGACATCTTTTACTTAAAACCATGCTATCTCTCACTTAGGAGATTTTTCCTCTGTGGAAAGTTATCCATTTGCTTTCTAATAATCTTTTCCAGAGCCTTACACACTACATTTGTTAGCAAAAACGGTCTGTAGTGCAACATTCACACCCGGTCTCCTTTCTTACATTTAGGTATGACATTTGTTCTTTTCCATTCCCTTGGCACTATGCCTCTCTCTAATGATATCTTCAGCAAAAATTCAAGTAGTTTGTCTTGCAAACCTGCACAAATCATTAACACATATGATGAAATTTCATCTGGTCCATGAGCCTTGTAAGGGTCAAGTCCTTTTTGTATTCTATTCACATCTTTTCTTTATATCTCAATGATTTCCGAATCCTCATCCCCATTCCATCTCACTGGCATTGGGGCTGTAGAGTTTTCCACTCTAAAACACTTCTGAACTTGTTATTCAGTTCCTAACATATCCTTACATCATCCTCTGCAATTTTTCCCTCTAAATCTGTTAACCTGATTTGCTGCTCCTTAACTGACACCTGACTCCTGATAAAATTTATGGAAAAGTCTTAGAAAGTTACCTGCCTTGTTTGCAATATTGTTTTCAAAGTTTATTTATTCCTCTTTTCTTATCCTACTGTACTCATTCCATGCTCTCTTATACCTACACAATGATGACAGGCTACAGTGCTGTCTATATCTTTGCTACTGCACTTCTCAAAGCTTCTTTGCTGCATGAAATCTTTTATCATACCATCCCTTCCTCATTTTTATTATTTCCTCTGTATTGGATGCTTAAGGTACCCATGCCTCTACTCCTTCAAAAAAATTTCACAGAACCTCTCTACAAACTGCCCTGGTCCCTGGCTACTGAATTCCATTTCCTAATCTATATTACCATAGAAATTACTGAGGTTTGTGTAGTTTCAGCAATTAAATCTCCTCTTTACTTCCTGTCTCATCTCTGCTCTTTGAATGTTCTCTTTTACCACATATTCAAACTTGAGCATTACATGATCACTTTTTCCAACATGTTGTGTATATAATGTTTTCAATACCCATGCAAGTTTGAAAAAAGATTAAATCTAGTAATGGTGGTGCATCAGTCACTCTCATCCTAGTATGCTCCATGACATAATGGTAAAAAAAAATTTCCTGTATCCACTCTCAAAATCTATCTCCATGATTCCCTGTCACTATAAGATTCCAAATTCACCCAGTTTCTCTTTCTAATTGAAATCCACCATTATCAGTACTTTACCATCTCTAGGAAGTGGGAGTTTCACTTCTTTATGTACCATGCTGATTGTTTCTTCACTGTTATCACTGTAAATTTGTTCCAGTTCCTTGCAATTCTTTGGAGGTTTATACAACAATAACACCATTATGCTCTTCTTCCCTACAGTTACTATTCCCATTATGTATTGTCTAAATGAGCCATCCTCCCTTATTTCTTGAAACTTCTGGCTCTCTTTTACTAAGAGGGATAATCTTCCCCCTCCAATACCTTTTCTTTCCTTTCATGCTATTTTGTACCCCTCTGGGAAGAACAGGTAAAAGTTTATCTCTGGAAAGCTTAATTTTCAAGACTCCAAGAATATCATGTGCACTTTCCTTTACATAATCCTTGAATTCCAGTTCATTACCAATCTATCCATATCCCTAGTGCCGGTTCCCTCCATGAACTGTCGCTTCTTAGCCATTAGTGCCTCATCCTTTAATATTGTTTCTAATTTTGGTGTCACCCACTTTTCAGCTAGATCCCTCAGAGTGGTAGTTAATCAGTGTCTCTAACTGTCTTCATAACCTTTCTTTTGGCTATTAAGCCCTGGTCCTGTATTCTCTGTACTTTTCTAAACCTTCCATCAACTAGCCCGTATACTTCCATGATTGCTTCATCTCTAACAGTGCATATTAATCAACTGCTTTGCTTAATCCCTGTGTACCTCTGTCTGTGTCACCATGGGTCTATGTTCCTCTCCTTCACTCTTCACCCTCTGTAGATCTGCCTCCAAATTTGCTCCTTATACTCTTCCCTTCCCCCTACTTTTGTCAGTCTGTGTGTGTGTGTGTGTGTGTGTGTGTGTGTTAGTCCTTTTATCTTCCTGAATAACTTTCAATATTAAGACTATTGATTCAATATGCATTTTTGTCCTTTCCTCTACCTGAAGGGCTCATGGTCATGCTCCTGCAATTCTTTACCTAATCTCAGGGACAGATTTTACTAATGATTGATTATGATGTTGGTTTGTAGACTATGCTTACAATTCTCATCCAGAAATTATTCCATTCCTTGGTACTAAAAGGTGTCAGGAGATGACAGATATGGCTTGGAGATGTGTATGACTGATTAGAAATGTTACAGAAAAGGCAGATGAGTAGGTAAAACAGAGAAGTGAAAAAGAGATTTAGTCTGTATTAGAAAAAGTGTTTGAACCCAGTAAGTAAATGAATGTAAAAATGTTTAGAAAACATGTATTGCCAGCTAGATAAAAATAACTGGCACAATGGGAAAGAAATGGGTACTTAAAACATAACAGTGACTGCATAATTTTGATGAGAGAGCAATGTACAAAAGCTCTGAAGTGAATGAAGAATCTAGGGACATTCTTTACAAGTCTCCATGCATTAAGAAAGGAGCCTACAAAAAAAGTTAATCATTATTAAAGATAATCATGGATCATACCTGCAACGAGCACATGTGAAGCATTTTTGATGGTATGAGTTACCAAGGGCAGACACAACTTCTCCCTCCACATACAGTCCACATGTGGCACATCGCTGGCCAAAATTCTTCTGATAACATTCAGTACAGTAGTAGTCTTTCTCTCGTGTGAAGAAGCCTCCCTGTGCTAGAGATTTCTTGCAACCTAGAAAATATCAGGGAAATTGAATATAATGCATTATATGCCCTATGCAACACGAAAATTGTACAGGAAAAATTTTATTAAGAAACAGTGGTCAATGACCATATGAGAAATCAAAAGGCCCCTTAAATTCATGAACTTTGTAAAAAACTAATAATTGGTGGTAAGAACAAGGGTTTTGGGACACTTTTATTTCTAGATAATTCAAGTCCCTGCCCTGTTGTATCATTACAACTAAACACAGCTTTCATCTGCAAGGGAACACTGCCTAATGTCTGAGTAACTACATTGCTCCACTTTTAGCAATTCAAGTCAACTGGCAACAATTTTCTTAATTGAACAAGTGAAGCAAGTTGACAAGGATCTGTGTATGTGAAAACAATTTTGATAGATTATTTTTTTATCATCATCATTTAAAACATTTTCAGACATATGAATATGTTGACGCTAAATGTTAATTAAGCACTCAACACTGTGGAAACATTGACTACAGTAATAGAGCAAGCAATTCTTTCTATACAAATAAGCACAAAGTTTAGAACATTAAGAAGGATTGTGTGGAACTCATGATCAAAAACATTCTATGCTTAACTTGTAAAGTCACTAATTATATCTATTTAATAAAAGTGTCTCTTATATTGTAATCAGCTCCTGAATGCCTACAAAAATCAAGATAATATATTTCATTCTGAAGTGGGTAGGTCAACAGGCTAATTATACACTTTCATGGAAAACTAATAATACGTGATACCATTTGAAAAATAAAGCATTCTACTGGAAAGCTAGGAACATCAAGAAGTTTGGGGTCATTTTTAAAGGACACTCCAGATAAAAATAACCTATAAATAATGGCATTGAAAGAAGTCTTCTCAATTGTAATACTCATATACTTCATCAGCATCCCATTCTAAACTAACATCTACTTCAATATTCATGTCTGCCCTTTAATCTTAAGCTCATACTTCATATACTCAGATTTCATCTAAGCTTTACATAAAAAAAATTACACAATCATAGTCACCACAAACAAGTACTTGCATTCAAAACTTTTCTAACTCCCCCCAAAACAGATGATTTAGTTGCATGTTCAATCCTGTTAGAGATCATACTGCCATAAAGCAGTGTATTGCAACACAGAGTTGATACAACTTTGTTACTATCAGCTCAATCTCACACAAGGTATAGTTTCCATCCAAGAACAGGTGTTCTTTAAATAAATTCACACCATCAGCCTTTCTTATCAGGGACAACACCTATATATTTCCAAACTGTTTCACTAGCCCTACATATCATGTGTTTTGTATGACTACACATATCTCTTCCTTCTTTATCTCTCAATTTTTCTAACACACAATGCAAATTTATATGAAGTGTGCAAAACAGTTCCTAGTATTTTACTTGCACATCTTACAATGCTTTCCCAGGCTACAATAACACCACTCTGCCATGAACAGGAGTGCCCTTGTCTTCTTCCTTCCTTCCAATGGGTTATGTCTCACTCAAAGAAGCAGTGCTGAATCATCTGACAGAGGTACTAATAATTATCATCATTCATTTACAATCACTTCTCAAAAGACTGTTTTCAATCATGTTATTTACCTGGTGATTTTCCTACACAACAGTCAATTTTAGCTTTCTCAGCTGAGCTCTCTCAATCTAATATCACAAATAGAGGAGGGTAACCATGGAAAAGTCATAGTAACTCCCTTGGTTTAATTCATTTTACTTCCAGATTTTTCTTATCATGAAGAAAGTTACCATAAAATCAATAAGAATGATGGCACTTCTTTAATTACCCTACTTTTCTTTTACGATCAATGAGAACAGTCACAATTTCAGCTTGGGCTGAGGAGACCCAAACTTAAAACAAATAATCAAATCTACCAGTTTAAGAAGTAAAAAAGGTTTGGCAAAGAACGAAGCTCATATATATTTGAAGAGTTCATTGTGTCAAACATTTAACACCCGACTGCAGCTGCTCTGATGTAACCAAGAGATGGAATTTAAAGTGATAAGTACAGCTGAGAGAATAATGCCCTTAAAACAAGCTATGTTGTAGACTCCATTACTCAACTTAGCAAACACCCACACTACCACTACATGCCATCTGGCCTTGAGCACTTGCTTTCAGTTCAGTAAGCTTCTTTTAACAAGTACTTTAAAACTGCTAGATATCTCATCGTTATGACTTATAACATGCGGTACCATGTTATTCACAATATCATAAACTTCATGTAATTCAGGGTCTACCAAAATCCAAACCAATGATAGCATTCTAGCCCCCAAAAGAAATACTGGACAATTACATGATTCACAAAGTCAAGGACGAGGCTGTCATCCTCACTAAACTGTCACTCATCATATTTACTTTACTTAAACTAACTAGACATGGGTATGGAATTACCAGAAAAGATGATCTGGCAATAAATGGTTTTGGAAAAAACAACAAAAACCATCTGTGCACTCCAAACTCTTCGTTTACCTATAAATCAAAGTAATACCCTAAGTGTAATAAAACTGATTATTACACCACAATAAGTAGTGTTATAATGAAATGAGAGAATGATCATGGGTTAAAGTGTTACTGTTGTCCCAACTTTACACAACTGCAAAGCTAATGGACCTCAGGTATCCTAGAAAATCTACCACTCGCTCCTAAAGATCTATTGTAGAGGATATGCTGGTGATGTTGAGCGAAAGTAAGGACACTAGTTAATAACTGTGATGTGGTGTGTGGGGCAGGATGACATCATGGGCAGAATGGGTTGGTACTGGAAACCCTCCCCTTCTTGTATTTCAATTTCTAAAAGGGGAAACAGAATAAAGAGTCAAGCAGGAGTGCTCATCCTCCTCGAAGGCTCAGACTGGGATGTCTGAATGTGAATGGATGTAACCAAGATGAGAAGAAAGGAGAGATAGGTAAGATGTTTGAGGAAAGAAACCTGGATGTTTTGGCTCTGAGTGAAACAAAGTTCAAGGGAAAAGGGGAAGAATGGTTTGGAAACGTCTTGGGAGTGAAGTCAAGGGTTGCTGAGAGGACAAGAGCTAAGGAAGGAGTAGCACTACTCCTGAAGCAGTTGTGGGAGTGCATGATTGAGTGTAATAAAGTAAATTCCAGACTGATGTGGGTAAAACTGAAAGAGGATGGTGAGAGATGGGTGATAATTGGTGCTTATGCACCTGGTCATGAGAAGAAAGATCTTGAGAAGCAAGTGTTTTGGGAGCAGCTGAGTGAGTGTGTCAGC
>JAYMFT010016527.1:0-16632 GCA_038088735.1 Panulirus argus | reverse complement strand
CAACCCAGCCAATCTCCTTATCTCATTGGCATATACGTCGACTTGTTCCCCAGTCCATCTCATTTGCACTAGCTTTCGGTGAGCTACAAATGGTCCATCTGTGAAGGCTTCTTTTAGCCTAGCTTCTATTTTATCCGCATCTGCCTGGTCACTCTCTTTCATCTCCAAGTAAATTGCTAAGGCATCCCCTTCCAGATATAAGGAAAGGAAACATGCCAAGTCAGATATCTTTTGCAACTTGGCTAACTTCACTTTCTGTAGCCAAGCTAAAAAATCACCCTCACCCGTGAAAGGTTTTATCATATCACTTGAAACCTTTGACATTATTACGGCATAGATAGCTTGTGGATATGACAAATCAAAAAACAAATACAGACTCACCTATTCTTGAGGCAGTCCCGAAATTTATAATGTGAGGAACTGGCAAGCCTGGACACCCCGCTCAAAAACAAAGACCAGGCGCCGGGAAAAACTACTTCTTTTATTCAGCTGAGCAAAAGATCCTTCCTTCTGTACTTTAACTTCTCCTCATACATTCGCTGAACACCTTGATAAACCCAAAGGACTGACAACTTCGTAACACCACCTCCAATTGACCGGAAAGTATCAGAAGATCCACTCCCACGTTCAGCACGAGCGGCCTCGGAGTCACTCTCAACTGTCTTCCCAAACAACAACAAAACATCCATTTCTAAAGGGCGACTAACAATGTTGTCATGTAAAATCAATGTAACAAATCAATTAATTCAAAACTCTGACAATATTAATCCAATTTATATACAACTGTACAACACCACAAATGGTTACAGCTTTAATTGGTGCTTACAGTAGTTTATTTGGGTAGCTTCATCACAGCGCACTTTTAAGACAACGTAGTCAAATTTTGTGCATGCATTTACAGTACATTACTCCCTACAGGCATATCGCTCTAATTCTTTTCGTCCAATTAGGTCCTCTCACCTTACTAAATGTTTAAGTCCCAATATCCAACGGCTGCCTGCACTCCATTCCTCTGTTTCCTCCTGTTACCATCTGCTTTTGAGTCAGTTTCGCTTCTCATCCTCATCCCCATATGCCAAAACTATTCCAGCACACCCAAATTGGCTCTCTCAATTAGACCTTCCATCAGCTCACTTTGACAGTGTCATGTTTATCATGATCAACACATGTCGTCTTCAGCCATTTAATTTCCAGCACGTTCATGCTCTTCCTTTCCTTTGCATTCTGCCCAAAATTAGTATCCATTCAACACTGTCAGGATTATCATACTATCAAACATACTCATCTTTGCCCTTTCCTTCCACACACTTTTTAATGTGACCAGAACTTTGACCTCCTTCTTCCACACTGTTACTCACTACAACCCCCATGGTTCCATCCACTCCCAGGCACTTTAAGACTTAAGACATTTAAACTCTGTCACCAGCCTCTACTCATCTTCAACTAGAAACTGACTTACCTCCTATTCTCCAGACCTCCTGACCAGACCCTATCCAAGTATTGCTGCAGACGTTTGTTACACATTCTTCAAAGCAAATCCCTAGTTCACACATTATCTCTCTGAAAACCATATCGTTCCTTCCCAGTATACTGCTCAGTCACCACTCTCCCACACTCCTACATGTATTCTCAACAGACTTGTACAACCATAATCTGTAAGTTCATTGTCCCATTTTCCTTCGCACAGGAGTTAAGCAGACATGTTCTGCTTATCTCCACACATATCACTTTAGGCCACATGTATGTCAATCACCTTTACAAACTTGATGAAAAACTTGCTGTAATTACACGCACTTCCAAGGCTTCATCACATTTCACCTTTCTAGAAAACATGGGTTACTAAATGCAGTTAGGAATTATTACTGAAAGTAATACGAGTGGAGGTACAAAAGGAGTGAAAAGGGTTCCTAGAGATGGATCTGTGATTTCCCCATGTTCTTTAATCTATTTATGAAAGGGGTGGAGGGAAGTAAATGTAAGAGTTTTAAGAGTACTGGGTGAGTGTTCAGCATGCTGGGGATAGAAAGTGAATCAATTGCTGTTCGCAGATGGCACAGCACTGGTGGTAGATTTCAGGAGTTGGTGACAGATCTAAGTAGTAGGCAAGATAAAAGATTGAGAGTAAATGCAAACAAAAGTAAAGTAACGAGATGAAGCAGGGGGATGATTGTTTGAAATAATAGGGATGAAGCAAGTCATACAGTGGGTGAGTGGGCTAAGGTCTTGGGTGCATTAGACAGCTCATGGAATGAGAGGTCATTGTTCTGACAGAATTATAAGTGTGAGTTTTAAGTCTTGAATGCAAGATAAAGGAAAAGGGTGGATGTGTTGGAAATTAAATCCCTAAGGACATTATGTGATGTAAGGTGGGCTATTCATCTCATTGTAAGAGAGGTGTAGATGCAAGTACAGCCTAACTGAGAGTTGATCAGAGTGTGCTAAAATGATTCAGACTTATGGACTGGATGTACAAAAGTGTCAGGACTGGAGGAAGAACAGCAGACCAAGAGGGTGGAAGGTTGGAGTGAAGGAGGCTTTGGGGATACCAGGGTCTGAACTTTTGGGAGGGCAAAATACACATACAGAATAGAAAGTTGTATTAAAGTTCAGTCAGTGAGCTAAACTAAGGCATACTTCAACAATACACAGGTCTGAACTTTTGGGAGGGCAAGGTACATATACAGAATAGAAAAAGTTGTAGTGAAGTGCTATCAGGGAGCTAAACTAAGGCATACTTCAACACTATATTGTCACATACATTTTTTTGGATGCAATTATACATGCAGAATTTATGAAACTGTCATAGAATCAACTGGAATAAAAGCAGAATTATTGTCATTCAATCAGAGTATGAAAATTGTCAGTAATCAGCAACATCTTGCTAATTGGATGCCTCTCTTACTCTCAGAAATCCTCAGTGCATGCCACCATTTTTTCTTTTGTTAAATGTAACATAAAATACTATATCCCTTAAGTGCAAATATTATGGTTGTTATACTTTATCTGTAGTGTAATATCAAATTTAATGTAACAATAGTAATATGGTAGTAATTGTAAATAATATTAAGCTATTTAAAAAATTTGAACATTATCATTGCCACAAAGTCTTGTGTGTGCCACCTTTGGTACATGTGCCTAAGGAATTAGACCCTTGTTGTTGGATATGGCAGTATATGCTAAAGAAAGTAGCCATTCTTATAACACGTTCTACTTTGGCAGGATTCTTGAATGGTATGGACTACGCTTTTTGTGAGATTAAGGTTTTAAATAGATATTCAGTATTATACCAGTATAGTATCACAATAAAAATATATAATTCTACAATGAAAAGAACTGTAAACGGAAAATAAGAAACAATATTTCAAATGTTAACTTTGTATTTACAACTTGTACAAAATAATGACAATGTTATTACAGCTTCCCATCCTCCCAGACATAAAATTGGTTGATTTAAAATTGCATTGTTGTAATTCTCACAAGCATGAGGGACTCAAGCAATCAAGAACCTGAAAAGATAAAAGGTAGTTGTATGAATGTGTTGACATTAAACAGTTCTTTTTTATGCCTAACTGCTTAACCTGCCTTTGCAGGGTAGCTTAGGGAACCACCAAACAAGGGCCATATGAGCACATATCCACACTCTAGCTGTCAAGTATAGCATACTGAAAATGGGCCTATCATCTATAGCCATGCACCACAGATTATTCCTATTGTTTACCCTAATCACCTGAGATGACCTAATTTAGCACACTTGATGCATGTTGCCCCCTCCTCAAGTGTACCACACTGATCCAATTCATTCTATCCCATGCATGGATCCTGCCTTCCTGAATGTTCATGCCATGATATCCTAAAGCCTCCATCCTTCCACCTCCTTTTCAGTCTCCCTCTACCCATTGTTTCTTCCACTTCTGAAACACATACTAGGTCGGTCGGTCTTAACACATCCTCTCCATCTGTGCAAAACATTTTGGCACACCCTAATCAGTGCTCTCAGTCAGACTGCTCATACTACCACACTTACACCCTAATTCCTTACAAGATCAACTTGCCTCACAGAACTTATTACCCTTAGACATTTCATTTCCAACAGATCCACTCTCTTTCCTGCCCTTGCAAATGGCACACCCATAGCTTCACTTGTACACATCTACTCTCTGGCTGTCACGTATAATGTACTGACACAAGAGCCTACCATCTACAGTCAAGTCTCATGGACCCTTCCATGGTTTTCTCCGCTTCATATACCTGGGGATAAGGGAAAAAGGAAAGCACTCGCATATCTCCAGTGTATCACAGGTGACTAAGAGGGGCAGGGGACAGGAACTTAGTCAACACCTGTATTCACTTTTTAAAAGCAAGAATGCAATGAATGATGCAAAGATTTTTCCTTAGAGGCTTTGTCATCTGTTTTATACCCTACCTTGCTAGAACAGGAGGAAGGGGGTAGCATCTAGAACAGATGATTGAGTCTTGGAGGGTAAAAATTTCATATCTTTATTATTAACAAAATCATTATTATTATCATAAATAGGTCAAGTATGATGCACATTTTTCCTTTTTTACTCTTGCTTGCAATTTCCTTTGCTACTGCATTCTTATACAATATTTTTTTATTCTATTCACATTAAATCATACAATCCCAATATATAAATTCAAAATTACAATGAAAAATAACAGGAAATTTATAATTCTTTTTTCTTACATTCTCAGCAAATATCACTATATGCGTCCAACTTCCTTAAGCTTGCCAAGGAGACTTTCTACATCTTCAACTTTGATGCCAGCCTCTCTTGCAGGTGGGTCACTCACTTCAACTACCTCAAAGTGAGAGGTTGTGTCAATTCCAAGGTCTCCTGGTTTCATCTTGGCTATTTTCTTCTTCTTTGCTTTCTGTTTATGAAATGAGTTACACTTTTCAAATACAGCAAAATCATAAATGATATAAATTTATAATACACTTTTCTATGCATCATAATAATTATATTCAAAGAAGTCACACACAAAAATCTAAAATCAGTGAACACTCTTTGCAATTTTTGCTGTTCTTGCACAATTTCTACATTTGTCTTTCTTCAACTCCTCCTATATACCTTGTTCATGCAAAATAATGCTCACCACAATCATCATATGCTCAAACCCAGAGGTGTAAAAACCATCACAATTTGTTGCTTCAGTCTTAAACTCTTCAAAAAGAACTAAGTTATAAATGAGATGAATTTATAAAAAATTATCATATATGCATCTTCATAATTATATTCAAGCTGTTAGTGAAAAAGATAAGAGCGCTGTATGGGAATTACTTGCAGGGAAGTAGCTGAGTGATTGGAATATGTACAAGAAGAGATAAATCCAGATAAACTTATGGATTTATTGAATGGCATAGACTGATAACAAGACACATCACATAAACTTGCATGTGCTAACTCGAACAATGATATACTGTACACAACTATGCTAAAAGAAGCAAGAAAAATGGAACAGCATACTTGTACATCAAGAAGAACTGACTGGCTTGCACCAGTTGACATGTATCATTTGATGACTCCCAGTAGCAGTGTAAATAATTGCACCCAAACAAGTTTTAAATGTTTGTGGTCATATAAGTACTCTTTACACTGCCTGTCAAATATGAAATATAAAAAAATTTTCCTTCTCGAATTTCCAAGAAGCTCTCATACAGGAGATGGGTGCTGAATTTATCATAAGCCTGCCATGAAGAAATGGCTAAGCATTTAAAATCTAAAACCTTCACTTTCCTGTTTCCACTTGACCAGATTTCACACTAGCCTGTCTTTCTTAAAACACAAACATGCTCTTGTGACTTGAATTTACATTACATTCTTTTTTCATTCTTCCACTCATTGCAACTCTTGGTTAAAAACATACAACAAATTCTGTGACAGAATGTTAACTACATGGATTTGATATACTAACCATGATGTTAGGCAAGGTGGCATATCGTGGTTCATTGAGTCGGAGGTCAGCTGAAACTACAGCTGGTAGTTTAACTTTAATTGTCTCTAGCCCTCCATCCACCTCACGGGTCACTTCCAATATACCATCTTTTTTCTCCAGCTGCAGTATCAATGGACAATTAAAAAAGAATCTCATGTTTTATGAATGTGATAAAAATCAAATATAGTATTACATATTGTTAAAAACTTATTTCTAATAAAGACAGAAGAATACAATACAAGGTTCTGTAGAATCGACATTCTAATTCATCACACCATAATCTGACAATACTTTCACAGTCTATGGAATATCAAAATAACATTAACAGAAAAACATTTGCTTTATTCATTTAATAATAACACTGGGCTGAAATTATAAATATCAATGAAAAAATCTATCAAAAATTCACTGAAAAATAAAACTATAATAATAATAATAACATTGGCTAACATAGGTAATTAAAACCAGACCAGCATTTCTTAGTTAGAAAACTGACATTCAGAATATACTGAAGTATAACTGGGTTCCATATTGATGAGTCACATCAAGTACTGAGTTCAAGCAGTTAACATAAAAATAAATGTCATACCTTTGAGGCAAAAGTGGCTTGTGGCCAGTCAAGAAGTGCTGCAGTCATTTGAGCAGTGGCATTTGAATCATCATCAATAGCTTGCTTGCCCACAATCAACAGTTCTGCTTCTTCCTTCTCAGCTAGTTTAGCAAGGATTTTGGATACATGGAGGGGTTCAAGCTTTTCCATCTCTTTAGCTGGGATTTCTACATGGATACCTCGGTCAGCACCCATGGCCAATGCAGTGCGAATGGTTTCCTAATGGAAATAAGAAATTGTTTTTGAATTATCGTCAACTAATTCATCACAATAATACCAATACATGAATCCTTAAAGGGCTTAAAAATTTAGAAACATCTTTGTAATACTAAAGTTATCTATAACTTCTGTGAAGGTACCTAAATTCCTTATCTTGTAGCATTTAAATATGTAAAAAATGCAGTACTAATTTGAAGTGCTAACAACCTTGTCACTGTAATTTCTTGGTACTCAGAATTTTAAAAGCAAGATATACTGCATATCTCAAAATATGATTTGAGCTAGCAAGATATACTGCATATCTCAAAATATGATTTGCAGCTATGTGAGCAATGTATAATAAGAAGGATGCTGAAGTTGTATAAAAGGAGGAAGCCATTGTTTTGTTAAGGGAAACAAGAGGAATATGAAGACAGTGTATCACAACAGGAAGGGGAAAGATGTATGAATTTTTCCCAAAACAATAGGAAGACGAGTGATGTAGAATTTTTCCTGGTTCTGAGACAAAAATCACTTAGACAAACTTCAGAAAGATTACCTTTGACATGAAATGGGATTTTAAAGGTGAAGAAGAAAAAGTAGGAAGAGGAGAGGTGGAGGATGGGAGGAGAAGGAAGGAAAAAAGAAAAAAAAAAGGAAGAGTGGTGAGGAAAATGACCCTGTACAGCAATGCAGTGCTACTATTTTTTTTCTTATAGAAACCATATTTTGCTCTCTTGATTTCATTAAACAAACAAGAAGAGGATGCATGAACCACATTCCCAGGGAGATAAACTACTTACTTTTGACAGTTCTGAAGAAAGGAAGGGAATGAGAGAAGAAATGGGAGCAAAGAGAGGTAAAGGACAGAAGAGAGAGGAGCAGTAAGGCAGGAGATGGGACAAGGAGAAGGGAAAGGAAAGTAGGAGATGGAGAGGAGCATGGGAAGTGAGAAAAGAAGTGACAAAGATAATAATAATAATGGTAAAGGAATATTAGGTAGGAGCCTCTGCAAACACCACTAGAGCTGCCCTCTGCCAATGGCCTGCTAAAGGCTATGAAGCAGCATTGGAGTTCACTAGTTATGTAGACTCTATTGCTGTGGCCACCCCAATGAGGTAGTTCAAGGAGGGAACAAGCATCAGAGATATAAACAGATAGATGGCAAAGGAAGTGAAGCACAATTTTTCCCCACAGAGAAAAGATTCCTTAGCAATCTCAAGGATAAGAATTTATCCCTGATTTACATAAAGTGGAGTACCAGTAAGGATGGGAAAAGGACAGCTCTTGGTTGTACAGGATGTGATGCACTGTTCATTTCTTCCTCCTACCCCACAATGAAATAATATACACATTTTGATCATTACCTTGTTTTAGAAGAAAGGGATCACAGCTATTGTAGATGACATGAGATAATTCAAATTTATAAAAACATCTCAAACACTACAGAGTGATACAAGTGGCAACCAAATAATAAGTGGACACAAATACAAGTGAAAAGCATTAATTACATCCTTACCTTTTAGCAAAGGATGAAAATATACGAAGTCAAATGTCTGCATGAAATAAAATATCAACTGAAAAGTTAGAGCTGACTACTTACGAGTTAAAAATAATTAAGCAGGCACACCTCTGCCTGAGTTACAATTGTACAAAAGGACACGGTATAATGACTGAAGTTTATTATTGAAAATGATGACCAGGGAATTGTGGTATGAACAAGTTTTTCTTTAAAAATATAAAGAGGAATATATGTAAAGTTAAAAACATATCTACATATGAATATAAAAATACATACATACTCAGTGACTTAGAATCCCCTTACACACATGGGAAACATTAAACCAGCCCAACAAACAAACATTCTACAGAATAAAGAGTGTAAAACTCAATATTACACACATATTTGTTCCTCACCTGTGCCTGGGTGGGGCCACAAGACACTGCTATGACCTCTTTTGCTATTTTCTTCTCCTTCAAGCGAACAGCTTCCTCAATGGCAATCTCATCAAAAGGATTCATGGAGTGTTTAACACCATCTGTGACTACTCCTAACTTATCAGGCCTCACACGGATCTAAACAAAGTATAACACACTTTTAGAGAACCATAAAGATTATTTCATGTACTGCTTCATATTCCATTGCAAAGTAATTTTATTAGAATCAATTACAATAAACACCTTACAAAAGAGAATTCATGAAAGAGACTCTTTGCACTCACTTTCTGTCTGTGCCAAAAACTCTTTAATTGGGTAACATACCATATTATTACAATCATATATTTATGGCATTACCTAATGTTGCAAATAATAAATGTATTCACTAGCTAAGGTAACATAACCATCAATGTGCAGATCACCTCTCAATAATTTCTGTGACTTAATACAATAATATCACACTACATGTTACATTATTCATATCAGTCAATCTACCTTTCATCTCTTAATGTTCACATCCACATATGGTGGATTAAATGCATAAAGCCTCCCATTTCACTCATGAGCATCTTCAACTTGTCTACTGTGCAAAACTAAACAATGGTTTCCATTATGAGAAATTATTTAATTTTCATGAAAAGTCTTTATTTTTTCAATTACTACATGATAATACAACAAATGAAACCTCTGTTCTCACACCAAAAAATGTTTTGATTGTTATTAATAAAAAATCATCACACACATCTTCATCTGCACTCCTTATGCCCTAAACAATTTGCTCACTATATGTCTAGCTCTGAAGTCTACCTCTTCTCTCTGTACTACCACACAACATATGCATTTTTTATACATTCAAAAGTACTACCAATGCTATTGATTTTTCTGATCAAGCTATATCATGCCATAAATTACAGGACAATACCATCCTTAAAGATTTATCCAAATGCCTTCAGACAGAATTCTGCAAATCACATATTCTCGCCTCATTCTTCATATATCTCCCTAATTCCAAATATACAGCATAAACAACCCACATCTACTGCTTTTATCTTATAATTGTCCTGGCCCATAAAAACTTATAAGTTTCATGTCCATAATATTATTGCAGTTAAGATTAACTATTCATAAAATGTTTGCACTGTATCCAATCCCAGTCATTCCTCTTGCATCTTCCCTGAAATATCACAGGCCCTCATCAATTCTCTAACAGCAGCTATTAATTTCTATACTTGTACACATATTCTTGATGAATTTCTTATCTGACATACATCCTAAAACCATGTCGTCCAAAACTAATTTCATCCTTGCAACCTTCTCATGATTTCTTCACCTGTCCTTCTCATACCTTTACTTATCCTACTAATTCCAGCAAGGTACCTATCTCTACTGTTACCAGTTTTGACCAACTGAGACCTATATAAACTTAGGTGCAATTGACTTAGCCTAAGGTAGCTGATGTACTACTGCACTATTGCTCGTGACACATGGTTAGGTACCCAAATTATAGTCAAGGCTTTGCAGATGAGGGAAAATGTGGGGTGAAAACAAGAGTAACGAATTAAACTTACCCCATACTAACCAAACATCATTGCAGAGCAAAGCCACACAATATGCAGAGGTAAACGCATTGTGCAATCAAGCTAATGAATTACCATTCTTACCATCATCTACACATCTTCACACGGTACAGTCGTTGCAAAACCAATTTAAGAACATTCCCAAATCAATGTCGGTTGGTTGGTTGGTTGGTTGAGTTTAACGGCCAGCGACCTATGTGTAAGGTCACTGTAGCTCTGGGGTAATTTGAGTAAGCCGTCTCATATAAAATGACAGAGGATAAGTATGTAAATATCCAGTTTGTTCAAACGAAATAGGTCCTTAAACATCATTCTAAGACTTGCATATTATCAATATTATGAGAATAAAAGGTCTTATTCTCCTGAAGATTTTGTCAAAACTAGTTAAAAATGAATTCTTCAGTTTTCCTTTTTACCTCTTACCCTTACACGTATACGGTATATCATCCAGTATATTAATCAAAAGTAAAAACCGAATACAAGCTTGCATAGGATACTTAGCGGAATAATCAAGTATCAAGTAATGGAAAAAAAAATCACAAGAACTTGGTTTTCTAAATAATTGCTTACTTTCAGAGATTAAATATAAAGGAATTTCACTAACAAAATAACTGCTTACTTTCACATTAAATATAAAGGAATTTCACTAACAATCATGAATCTCCGATTCGGAGATTGAGCATTACTTTCTATCAAGTTTGCCCACAATGCAACTAATTCGCAGAACAAAGTAAAAAAATTATTCTTTCATACCTTAACAGCATAATCGATGACCCTCTTGCAACCGACTAGCACCCGTAAGGACATTTTGAAGGCTATAAGACGGACCCTACCCGTCACCTTCACTTTATCTACCAAGATGGGTCGTCCCCTCCGAGTGACTCGTGTCCGTACCCTGGTTTGGCTATACCTAAAAACTACTCGGGCTAATGATCAGTCATTATACCCAAATTACCATTAAGGTGAAACATGATTACCAAATTTATTGCTGTTTATTAGAAATAAATTGCTTCTCCTTTACGCAGTTTCATCATTTTAGGTCATTTCAATCCAGAATCCGGATTAAGATTTTATATTCTCTACGAGGATTATTATGGTCATATTCTCCAAATATACATTTTTTTTTACACTCTATGGTGTAATGACATCTATTTTTAGATTTCTTTGATTAAAACTGAAAATTCTAATTCACACACTAGAAAGTGCAATCTAGATTCTATACGTGATATGATATTAGATATTGCATTAATTTGAATGCTTCCTTAGATGGCTTTCATAATATTTCTATATCATCCTATACAAATTGTGAATATAGATACACTTGATTTATATATACAGGTATTTGTTGCGATTACTGGTTAGACAACTGTTACTTTCTATTCCATGAGGTCTGTAGCCGGTACCAGTGAACGCCATACGAACAGTGAGATTTCCATGGCAACTAGTATGGCGGCACCCAGGTGAACAGCTGATTACCGGTATTGCATCAACGACCATATGAATCCGATCCTTAGTCCAGATAACTTTGATATCGCGTCGTTGGTGCTGCCTCAGTGACACTTGTACGAATGAAGTATTTTTCCTCTGCATGAGTAATGTCTTCTAAGCCTTTCGAGTAAGTTTTTGGTGAGGGGTCATTGGCTTTCATAACTCATTTCTCTGGTGTACATTACAACTTTGGGTATGGGTATCTGAGCTTTTATTTATCTCTCTACTGTAATTGACTGTCACCAAGTGTGTAGTTATTTTGGTTAGATTTTAGCGGCATTGATAACCAGATAAGTAATTTTTTAGAAGTTTGTATTAGAATAGACCATCGCATTAATTAGACTCATTACATCTAGTTGAACTTTATTCAGTGTACAGTAGTAATTTTAACTTCTGAGAGCCGAGTTCTCTCACGAGATCTTATCACATGCTTAAATTTTTTTGTAGATTTTTAGGATGTAAAAGTGATGGAATAAGTAATATCAAAAGTATTTTTTGATACTGAATAACATCGTTTTGCAATGTAGTATAGTGTTTAAGGAAAAGAAGAAAGATTGTGTTACATAATTTGGAGCATTGTCTTGTTTTATGACAAGGAAAATGTAGTTAAGCAAATATAGGTGAAATAGGAATAAGAATTGCCAGGATATATGAAATCCTTATGTAACCTCCCTAGTGGCAGAGATTTATTATGTAACTAAATATTGTAGTCTAAAAATTTTTGATCTACTCATGTTTAAACATCACAGTAGTTGCTGAGAAATATGAATAAAATATACAACAGAATGAGCAACCATTCACTCCTAACCTCAAGTAGCTATTCTGCATGATCCCCACCAGCAGACCACATTAATGTTGGTATAATTTTTGTATACATAATGGTTGCTGCAGGAGGTTACTGGAAGTTTTGTGTAGTTTTCATTCCATAAAGTTTTTAACTTATTGCTTAACCCACCATCTTCCATGATATATATAACCCTCACCACTGGTATCCTATTTGATATTGCAGAATCAAATTTTATGCCCCAAATCATGCTCCACTGCTTTTATTCTACTTTGTAGATATTACCCTACCATTTATAGGTGAAAATTAACTAATATCCATAGCTAGTTCTGACTGAAGAGCTAAATTAGTAATTTGCTGTTTTAGGTTAGTTTGGGAGAAAAATGAACTCCCATTAAACAGTTGAATAAGTTATGAAACAATATTGTTGATCTAGCATGAACCCAGCTTCCCTGGTTCCTTAGGGTCACCACAGAAATAACTTATGAAAGTAGAAGAAAAACATATCGGTGGACTGCTATTGCTCAGCAAAGGTATTTATGAGAATGATAATGATATATGATGATTGTATGTAATTTTGTGATTGTCAGAAAGACAGGAGAATGCAGTGTTATGTACCAACAAAACCTACGGAAACTTGACCTACCTTCCCCAGCAGCTGAAGTTTTCCAGAATTTTCAGTCGTAGTTTATGTATATCAAGATCAGTATCATGTTATCCATGAAGCAACATGGTGAACATTTGCCAGAACTAGTGTGTGTTCTGGAATACTTTTTGTGCCCAAATGCACATAACACAAACCACACAGCAAATGAATGTAAATAAGAGATCATGTCATTCTCATTGAAATTAAAATGAATGTGTGTTTCTAGAAGCTGATGAGAATTTCTTTGGTTCTCTTGATTTGACGTGCTTCACTGCCTATATTAGTTAACCCCACATTTGCCATGGTCTTCATAGCACTCACACTATTTCTTGTAACTATTATTTTAAGATTACTTAGTGCCAGTATACTTCATCAGTGCTTTTCTAAATAGCTTTTATTAATGTTTAGGAATCTGTAGAAATGCTTTTCTTTCACTTCTGTAGTATTCTTACAATGAAAGTTTCTCTGGTATGTTTCTAAGGTTTATGTATTGTCTTCTTCTCAGCTGTGAAAATATTTTGGGTATACTTAAACTACTGTAATTTGTCACACATCATTACTTCATTGAATTGCAACTGGGCTTTATAGCTTGATGAAAATATGCAAATTTTACCAATGAGTATCCACATGTCTGAGAAATATTTGTGAAAAATTTGCATTAATTTTATCTTGGGTAGCAGCAGAAATTATGGATCACTGCATACTGTATGTCTGATATCATTTCAGTTTAAGTGTTTTAAACTTGTGTGTGACATGCTCATCAGAAACACTTTTCTCCCCCTTTTTCATCGTTTACAACAATTCCATGAGTTACTGCTTGCTTTTGCTGCCCTTTATCCATCTAAATAGGGTAGAAAGGTGTCCTTATATTTGTCTTATTTAACTCAATATTTTCATGTTCTTCATAGCCCTTTCCAGTTTATGGGGCTCTCTTGAAACTGCAGGATTAGGGAAGGGACAGTGTATATGTTTGGTGTGGAAGTCTTTTGTCTCATGTATTCTATTTATCAAAATTTTTTTAATGCTGTGGAAAATAAAGAAATTAAATGATTACCCTTCTGTTTTATTAGATTTGTAGTGCTAACCCAGAATTTTGAATTTAAACATTGTTCTTTGCTTTCTGAAGAGGAAGAATTTAGAAGTAATCACAGTATCTCCATGGGTGGAATTGTAAAGCAAATCACAATGGGTTAGAGGCAAAAAAAAGAAGTTATTTTATAAGTTTGTTAGTGATCATCAGAAATAGAAGAGAATGCTTGGTTGATTGGTCCAAATTGTTGAGAACAGAAAAGGATTTAACTTTTTTGCCACAATTTTTACAGATACTAAATTTTTTTTTATTTTCCTGAACAGGGAAAGTGTTTTGTCAATTTGTCTCTGGTATATTAAAGCAGTTTTGTCATATGAATAAGAAGCTGTAATATACACATCCAGTCTTTAGTTAACTCTTAGGTACTGTAAGTGCAGTTATTACTGATTGTAAGATTTTTACAGAGACCTGCATGGCATGAATAAAACATGCCTCAATCTTGGCCACCTGGGATGAAAATAGGATAAGAAAGAAATAAAGAAATTAATAAGAATTTCTCAAGTGTTTGCAAATAACATATAATGAAAGGAAGTATAGTAAGAGGGAAAAATGTTTAGGGAAGAGAGTTTCAGTGTTTCATTGTGCAAGGGAAGAAAGAGGTCTCATAAGCTGGTCCTCATATGGTTTATCTCCACAGTAAGTATGGGAAGCAGCAGCCAGATGCATGAACAAGTGGAGACATTTAACAAGAGCAGTAGCCACAGTAATACCCATAGAATAGGGAGGAAACTGCAACATCATGGTTGACAGAGGGATTGCTGGAGAGAGTTGATGCTAAGAGAATGAATGAAACAATGTTTTTCACTTTTGCTATGGCTAATAGTAAGGTGGAGGAAAATACCACTTCATATGTGAGCAGTTCTGCTTGATGGGGCAAATGAGACCAATGTAGATATGAAATAGCTACTCACAAAAGAAATAATTGTGTTACTTATATAACATATGCTTTAAGGAAGAGATTTTATCATGTTCTGTAGAGTCTGTAGGATAAAGTGGAGGATATGGTTATGTCCAAATAAAACTTATGGTTAGCAGAGTATAATATAACAGTTCTTTTTGTTTCTGAAAATGTACATTGCTGTGCAGATTCCTTCTTTAGTTTGAAAAATTTTATTTTTGGCAAAGATCAGATGCACTGAGCAGTATTGTCATAGTTTATTGTGAGGGCTTTTTTTTTTTTTTTTTTTTTTTTTTTTTTTTTTTTTTTTACAGTTGTCCATTGTGCCTCACTGTAGAAGAAAGCCAGAGTAGATTGTGATCTCCCGTGTCTATATTTGTAAGACTTGTGCTGGTAACTCCCTTATTGTATCCCCTTTCTCTCATTTTAGCATGAACAGTACCATGGGAAGGTTGTTTGCTCGGGTGACATTTATCCCAACTCTGATATTTAATGTTTTTATGGAAAAAGTGTCTTCACGTCGCTGGTTTGATCGAATTGATGATCGAGTGATCTTGGGGGCTATACCATTCAAGAGCATGACAAAGCAGGTGAGCTAGTGTTTTCGTTTCTTAATTGATTATTTTGTATGTGTATCAGTTTGAAGGTATCCTGAAGAATTTTTTGAAGTTCAAGTGAGTGTACATGAAAGATACAGGATTTATCACACATCAAATAAGTATACTGTATACTGCAGTGGTCTGAACCCAGAAATTGGAGCTTATGGACATGTCTATTACATGCAATAGAGGAATAGCTGACTAAATCATAAGGGAAAGGCACTTTGATAATTAGCCTTGTGGATTTGGGTTTTGAATCTAACTATATCACATAGTCATTAGGTAATTTTTAGGAAGCATTAGTTGTGAAACTATCAAGACTTCACCGCAGTCAAATATATCATTTCTGATTCTAAAGACAGTAGCTTTCTTACATTATTGTACATTTTAAAAGTGTTATTGATCCTGAGCTATTTTGCTCTGTTTGTTACATTCAGTAACCTTAGTTTCCTCAGTTATCCTGGTTTTCTTGGTATAATAGTTACTTCATTATAAATAAGTTGTTTTCTTTGGTGGAGTCACATTAACATTGGAAAGACCGAAATGGGTCATTTTAGAACAAGTTAAACCTCAGGCTTATGCCATACATATATACACATGAATATTCACATATATGTTTGTAAATATATTTCTGTTTCTCTTCAGCTTGTAGAAGAAGAAGGGGTTCGAGGAGTGATATCCATGAATGAAGATTATGAGCTAAAGTGGCTGTCCAACATGAAACAGGTACATGTAAATTCTTGTTTCCTGTATATATATATATATATATTTTTATCCCTGGGGATAGGGGAGGAAGAATACTTCCCACGTATTCCCTGCGTGTCGTAAGAGGCGACTAAAAGGGGA
>JAYMFT010016516.1:0-16633 GCA_038088735.1 Panulirus argus | reverse complement strand
TGTGTGTGTCTCTCTCTCTCTCTCTCTCTCTCTCTCTCTCTCTCTCTCTCTCTCTCTCTCTCTCTCTCTCTCTCTGTCGTATGTTGTGCCGGAGGGCGCGGTGGGTGGAGTGGCGCCCTCTGCAATACTGTTGCTAATCTGTATGTTAAGCCCGGGTACTTCATACTGTCCTCCAGCCAGTAACCCCATCACAGACCACCAGGTCTCCTGTGCATCTATCCTTCCCATGTACTCCCTCTCACCTCTCACTCCATTCTCCCTCCAGTTGCCCTGGGGATGACTGTACCTGCTAGCCCTCAGAGTCCTGTAAGACAAGTTGTAAGACAAGTGTACTTAGGACACTTATAGTATTTCTGTGAGTGTACAGGAAGTCAGTGTGTATGTATGCACTTCGCCATAACGGGTGGATGGCATCTTCTTCCTAATGACAATAGAATTTTTTGAGAGTTAACTGGATCAGCTAAAGACACCACTGAAATAATCTTTCATATCACTTTTAAAGAACAAATTCTCAATTAAGAAGTCGAATTCCTTTTAAGAACACTATCATATTTTCCTTTTTAATGAGGGAAAACAGATTTTGCTTTTCTCTCACTCTTTCTGTCTCACTTTACGTGTGAATATCACCCCTTTCCCTCAGTGGGAAAGGGGTAGGGAGGGCTTTTGCATGCCAGCAGTGCTTGGGGGATGCTGCCAGCATTAGCCTTCAAGTGCATACTTCATGCACTCGCTAATTGCCTTCACTTAGCGCCATCCTGTGGGGCAAAAACTATTCTCATATGTGTGTGTGTGTGTGTGTGTGTGTGTGTGTGTGTGTGTGTGTGTGTCTTAACATTACCTTGACGGAGATCAGTTTGCGTATGAACTTACGCCCTCGGTCAGATACGAAAACAAGTGAAGACACTGTACACCCTTCATTCACATCTGCGTTCCCGTTTACGTCTTTAGGCAAGACGGTGCTATCCCTCAGTACGACGGTACGACCCTTGAGAACGACGGTACGACCCTTGAGCATGAAGGTACGATCCTTGAAAACGACGTACCATCCTTGACTACGACAGCGCGACCCTTGAATGCAACATTACAATCCTTAAGCACTTTACGACTGTCGTAAACGTCGGCTCTTCGAGATGGGACGAAGCGTTTGAACTAATTCTTGAAGCAGCGTTTTTCAGCCGTGACCTCTGAGCGCGACCCAGTGGGCGACGTGCGCGACCTGAGCGACGTGCGCGACCCGGCTGTCTCAAAGGCTCATTCACGAGATGTTCTGCAGAACACGTTTAAGAACACACACGGATCCATAACTTTGCCCGTGATTCGCAAAGGCGGTACAAAACGTATCTCGAACTATTATGAAACACACACACACACATACACACACACACACACACACAAACAAACACATACATATACACACACGAGATATGTGACTAGTGCGTATGTATCCACGTGTACCCCGGGCAGCCCTATAGGTTTATTGAAATCTATACGACAAATCCTCGTCAAAGGCGAAGCAGGTACTAGCGATGGCTGCCTATCGTCCCAACGGATATTTTCTTTTGAGATATTTAGAGTGAGAAAAGAAAGAGAGGGAGATGACACTGTCCTTTCTCGATTCCCCTTTTTAGAAATATTTATCACAGCTCAAGAAAAATGTCGGCAGTATTAAAAAATATCGTTCTATCTTCACAGAACACTCCACAAAAGTGAATTGTTAAAACCTTGTTGTGTCAGTGATAAGATATTTGAATATTCCAAAACTTTCCTTTTCAAAGATTTTTTTCAATTTTTTTTCCCTCCTGGATTTAAAAAGATGATAATAGAAAAGATAAGTTCTTTTAGGCTATTGGATCAGCTTATAAAATATTGCAAATAATGTTCCTAATTCACAACACAGAAAAATACTCGCGTGGCTTTACATATGTAGTTTTTTTGCTGCTAATATGTCAAGTAGACGTTTAATTTAAATAAGAATATTGATGTATCTAACGTGTTCAGTCGTTTTTTTATGAACTCAGGTCGTTTAAATCAGACTCAGGCTGGGATGTCAGATCTCAATCATATTAGAGACGTACACGTTGTTCGTCTGTTTTGGGATGTAATTGACTACCTCAGTCTTCCTGAAGCAAACATATATATATATCCCATATCTGGGACGGCACTCTGTGTTCTGCGGAATGGGGAGGGGGAAGAAGACAGTGTCCAGCCAATTAAGAGTTATGGTCGACCTGTCCAGTAATTAATCCGGGGGAAATCAGCCCCTGTGGGAAAATATATGTGTATTTTCCTTTCTCATCCAATTATGCCAATTAAGGGGGGGTAGTTTAATTGGCTTTAGGAAAAGGTAGTGATGTGAGGAGAGTGGTTGGTCAGTGTAGTGAAGATGTTCATGTTTGTTAGCTATATCAGCACGACGGTACGACCCTTGAGCCCGACCGTACGACCCTTGAGAACGATAGCACGACCCTTAAGCACGACAGTGCTACCAGTGAGTACGACGGTACGACCCGTAGGCATCGATGTTGCGACTTCATAAATGCTTCATAAATGTGGTAATATACGAAAGCTTTCAGCTTTCTTGATTCCTTTTCCTAGTGGTGTTTCTGTGTGTGTGTGTGTGTGTGTGTGTGTGTGTGTGTGTGTGTGTGTGAGACATTTCAAACTTTATTACATATGAAATATGAAATACCTATAAATATTTTTCTTATAACATATTTAGAACACATGCCTACATGCCTTCCACTCCTATAAACCCCCTTTCCTGCTGTGCCCACAACTTGACCCAATCACCTCCTCCTCCAGTCAACTCTCTGCTCCCTCCTAATCACTCAGTTCTCTTCCCCCAGATCCAATCATGTGACTTCAAAACACGATTTTCAGTGTCAAAAAAAATTAAAAAATCATAAGTTTTAAAATCTAACTCGTAGTAGGTATAAAAACAGGATTTTCTTTGAACTTTTTCGAGAAAATCCTTAGAGTGTTTTAAGCCATAGTTCCTAAGTAGATTTCGAAAAAATAGACACATACATAAAGACCATCGACGCAACAATCATAATAAGGTTGCATAACATGTGGGCCTGCGACCCGCTACCGGCGGCTCCTCAGGATCAAGAAATAAAGCCGCGTCCTATTACCAAAATGATCCGACGGGAAACTTTGGCCTCGTAGCCCTTTAATGACCCGGAAATTTCTGGCGGGAAGGAAAAAAGAAAAAAAAATCACGGAAAGGAACCCGAGGATTTCTTCGTGGGTGATGTCGTTGGGAGGGAAGCGCTCTCTGGAAACCTTTTTCATGAAGAAATGTTGATGGAAACCATATATATATATATATATATATATAGTGGACGAGTTCAGGAACATAAAGATAAGAGACGTAAAGATGGAAAGCACACACAGATGGCTATTGCAAGTAAAGTGACCAATCCTGAACATAAGACTTAAGACTTGAAGACACCAGCCAGTCGTTGAGTGTAAGGATCACTTTCTTAAATTCCAAATCATCATCTCATAGATTCTTTTTATTTTATTGCGATCTGTACTGCTTCTGTGCAGTGCTTACTTGGTTTCAGGTCACTAGAGATTATTACATCTAAATCCTTTTCTACACTTGACATTCATGAGTCAAAAGGAATCCATACTGTGACTTGCCTTAACCGGTTTTAGCACCGGTCTGCATAGCTCAGTACTTGACGAGACTGAAATTCACGCACGACTTGCAATAACGGTTTATTTTCATATTTTTGTCTAAGTCAGTTTCCTCTTGCAGACGTTCAATCTCTGTTGTACCTTCATTCTGCATTTAATTATCGTCTGCAAGATTTAACTTAGCACGCAGCCCGTTGCCCCATTTGCTGTGAATTCATTTTCAGGGGGAGGGACGTCTTTAAACGTGTCAAATTTCCTCAAAAAAAGCCAAATTATTAAGTCAACATAATCTACTAACTTTTACAATATCAAGTGCAGATATGTATCTTAGATCTTGCCATAAAAGTTCTTGAAGCTATGTTATACAGATGAGGATAGTGATTCACGCAGAGAAACGCAGAGAAAAAGGAAGAATTGTTCACCAGTACATGGTACATAGATTAGCTCAACTGAGTCAATAAGCAATTAGAACTAATATTCACTACAAATGAAATTAATTTAAATACTAACATATAATACATAGGATAAATAACTTAGAAAAATGAAGGATCTTCCTTGGAAAAATGACAAAAGTATCTGGTGAAAAGTATAAGTTGTTAACTTACCTTGGTCTTCACTTTCTTAAATCTACTCCAGTGTAAAGTAGGATTATAACCACGGAATCCAATATCATTCTAACTGTTAATCATTCACATCTGACTCTAATGGATAATTACACTTACATCCTCAGTCTGAAAAAAACTGATGCCTGTGACTGAACACTGAATCTTTCACACCCGTCAATTGCTGTCTAAACCTGGGACGGTTTGGCCCAAGACGCTCTCAGGTCCTTCGGCGTTTGTGTACGGGTCAGTCTGGCGCAGCTGAGGTGGTTGAGGAAAGCGTGGCACCTCCTCCTCATCAAAATCGCATCTCTGGGGCGTCACAGTCAGTCGTCATCAACCGTATCTCTGAGGCGTTACAAGCACTAGTCATCAACGTCTCCCAACTCAGTCCTGTGCCCTCACACACACACACACACACTACCAAAATGGCTTCAATTTCTGCATTAACTGGAGCTCTCTCTCTTCTTCTTCTTCTTCCTCCTGCTATTCACGCGATCTCAATGGGGAAAACGAGACGCTTTGGAAAACATGAGACATAAACGCGAAAACACAGTTTACCAGCTTGTTCCAAAAATCCTCTGACCCAAATCTGCACAGAAGGGGGAAAGAAAAATGAATCATAAATGTTGCACGTTAGTTGATAAACAGCTGACTTAACATATGATTGATAACACGATCAAAACACAAGAGTTAAATGGCGTCTCAACTCACCTGCTCAATCGCTCAGCTGATCGAATGTAAATAAACACGCCACACGCAGCGTGCTGACGTAAAGGAGTCTGATGACGTCAGAGGTTAGGGGGGGGGAGGGGGGAGGCTGGATCTTCGAACTCTCCCAGGACAGAACAGCCAAAGGTTATATAGCATGAGAGACGAGCAAGAACTTTGTAAAAAATGGATGGAGAGAAGTCTTTCTCGAGCATGAAAGTGATTGATGGATGGAATATGCCGAACTATGAGATAATGAAAGAGGACAGTGTACAACTCCCTCCCCGTACAGGACAAGAGATGGGGCCCCACGAGTGTACAACTCCCTCCCCGTACAGTTCAAGAAATGGGGCCCCACGAGTGTACAACTCCCTCCCCGTACAGTACAAATAGGTAATTATAGACAGTCGTGGTAAACCACACAGTCAAGGGAGACCAGAGACAGTCGAGGTAAGCCACAGACTGTGAGCATAAACTACGGACAGTCAAGGTAACCCCGGAGACGGTCAGGGTAACCTACAGACAGTCAGGGTGACCCTTAAACAGTCAAGGATTAACCAGAAGTTACCCGAATGAGCCACAGACAATGAAACATACGGTACACTGGAGAAACAGATGATGAGACAAGGTCAACGGTGAAACACCATGGGACACAACAGGTAAGGAACACTTTACAGTAAATGATGAGAAATTGTGAAGTATCAAGTTGGCAACAGATGACCATATCAAGTTAGCAACAGATGGCAACAACAGTAAATCAGCAACAGATGACAATATCAACTTAGCAACTGATCAAGATGGAAGCAAAGTTTAAGAAAATAATGAAAACAGAAATTCAATCATAATATGAACGTACGTTAACTATGTAAACTAAGTCGTGAATAAGGAAAATAAAAGAAAAATGATGCGACGAAAATCCGTGTAAACTCTATTGGAACAGAAACAAAGATCTGAAGTTCTCTGTTGATCAATGAAATGTAAACTAGAATATAGCATATCTAGTTTACACTGGTGACGTAGAACACACTCAAGAAGGTAAACCCATCAATGGATGCACTCGTCTGGCCTTGACCACACTTAGTTTACACTTCGTCACACACACACACTTATCGGCTCTAAGACATGGTTCTGGGTGTCTCAGAGGACACTTAAAGGACTTATACGGGTTATTAAAAAAATATTTAAGTGTAAGTACAAGTCATAAGTGTGTTCACATAGCATTCTCTGCGTCGCAAGGTTGCTTCCCTTCCAGTTTGACTTTAAGGGCGAGTGTGTGTGTGTGTGTGTGTGTGTGTGTGTGTGGGGGGGGGGGGGGGGGGGGGTGGTGGGGGGGGGGAGGGGGGGGAGGACTTGTACTTAATGAGACAAGAGGCTACAGAAGTTCGTATTTACCCTCGTCTTGAGTCAATACTGACGTAAACATCAGCCAATGCTTAATTAAGATATGGTGGAAAAATTTTTGTGAGTCGGTAAATTAGTGAGTCGGTAATTACCTATGACGGTCAAAATGAAGAAATATGCGAACACTTAGATATGAAGGTAAATGGATGCTTAATTACCTTAGGTGAATGACAGACTTAATTACCCAATATGGGAGGGAGGAATCAGTCCTTAATTAAGAGTTAAATGTTATTAGATTCGTAGGGAAGGTAATAGATGGCTGATATCAAGAGCATTTTACATAAATGAATAAATTTATACAACGCTGATGAAGCAAAGAGTTCGGCATCCATATAAAATGAATGACTTGATGAATACATGAGTGAGACGAAGGTCGAGTGAATAACCACGGGAATGAATGAATATTAAGGTGATCCCTGGCACTGATAATGATACCATAGATAGGGAGAGAATTTAAGCTAAGAGGTAAACTTGTAAAACAGAGGTAAACTAAGAGGTATGTTACTTAAGGAGGGGTAAACTAAAAGGTGATTTAGCTAAGAAGATGTAAACTAGTAAAGGAGAAGCAAACTAAGAGGTGAACTCGTTAGAGAATGGTAAATCAAATGGTAAACTAGTGAAGGAGAGGTAAACTATGAGGTAAACTAGGTAAGGAGATGCAAACTAGTAAAGGAAATGTAAAGTAGTGAAAGAGAGGTAAAAATTGAGATAGATTAGTTAAGAAGAGGTAAATTACTTAAGAACAGTCAAATGAAGGGGTGAACTAATAAAGAAGAGGTAAACTAGTTAAGAAATAAACTAAGGCTATTGCACGAATAGAAATAAAGAATAAAATAGGTGTATGACGAATAAGGAGAAATAAAGAAACAAGCAAAGTTTATGCAAGTATCAGAATCATGGAAATAATGAGATTCGTTGTGGACGGAAATGAGAGAGAGAGAGAGAGAGAGAGAGAGAGAGAGAGAGAGAGAGAGATCCAATATTTATAAGAACAACTTTCCAAAAATATTAAAAATATCTTAACTAAACCACTCTAGAAATGATAGACAAATGGTGCCATAAATTCTAAATGGCCCATAACATGTATGGTAAAGACTGCAGGCCTGACGGTCAATATGACATTCTACAAAGCCGTCACGTATACGTTACTCCACTTAACAAATCATTAACAAGCTAGATTTGTAATGAATCTGAAAACGAGGCTTGGGATGAATGATCTAACATCGGTAATATTGAAGGCATGGGTACCATAACAGACATCAACCCCTTCCATGGGTACCAGAAGAGACATCCCCTTCCCATGATTAGCACAATAGAATCCCCTCTCATGGTAACCATAGAAAAAAAAAATCCCTTCCATGTTAACCATAACAGATATCTCTCCTTCCATGGCTACCATGATAGATATGTCCCTTCCATGGTTACCATTACAGACCACCCCTTCCATGATTAACACACTGGACATCCCCCTTCGTGGTTAGCACAGTCAACATGCCCCGTCCCATTACCAGAATAAATATCCGGTTATACTACTCTATACATATTCCAGAAGGCACTTTACGTATTCGGAGATTTATGGTCATTACCATGCATTTGTAAGTACTGTACTCTAAAGCCCCCAACCCCCCGTGCCCCCTGGCTTCTGGGACTGGATTTCGCCACTGGAACTCGGAACTGGAAGCTGTTACTGGAATCCATACTTGGGCGCTGCCATTAGAACTCAGAACTGAAAGCTCCCCCTTGAATGCGAAACCGGAAAAGGCCACTAGAATCCAGAACTGGAAACTGCCTTTGGAATCTGGAACTGAAAACCATCAGAAGAATCCAGAACTGGAAGCTGCCCCTGCAACTCGGAAATGGCAACAAACAATGGAATAAAGAAGTGGATGCTGCCACGGTATCCAGAACTGGAAGCATCCACCTGGATCCACGTCAACGATGGGTAAGTAAGTTCCAAGTTTCCACAGCGTCCTCAAGGCTCTGTAAGTTTGGTGAATCCTTCCTAATTATTTCTAACTCTTCTGAGCCACCACTTTCTCTCTCCAGCATCTTAGGTCAGTACTGTGTGTCGTTCAGGTAGATGACTGGACTTTGGTCTTAATTTTCTTCTGCAGTTTTAGGATTCCAGAGTTGATACCCCCCAACCGCCGGTCTTCCGGTGACTCGAGTCATTCCAGATCCCTAGGTTCTTCAAGTTCTCCATTTACCTAAGTTCTGCCTCCTCAGGTTCTTAAATTCCAGGAAGTTCTTTGTTAGCACGTCAGATTCACTTTAACTTTTTGTTTCTCCAGAATACCCATGTTCTCAGATCCCCTGTCGTTCTTCAGAGCATCAAAAATCATCATAAATTCACCTGATATTATCAAGATGTAACGTTCTTCAAGTTCTTCTGAGTTCTTCAGATCTTGCAGGTTCCCAGACTTGTGCATTTCCTCGACGAGTATTGTGTTTCTCAGCCTCCAGCTACGTATCGGGGTTTTTATCTGCTCCCCATCATGTATTATCTCTCTACCCAGCTGCACATCTGCAGACGAAAGAAACCAAGAGAACTTTGTAGACACAAACAAGGAATAAAAGGGGTCGACCGCCGACGAAGTAACCTTTGACATGGAGATGTCACGCCCAAAAAAACCTCCTTCTCCAAAGCCTTCCATCACCCCACACCCACCCACCAAACTCTGCATCTGCTAAGCCCCTCCATCTCCCAGGGCCTTCCATCTCCTTAAGCCCTCCATCAACCAGAACCCTCCATCTACCCGAGCCCCCTCCCCCCCCCCTCTCGTCAACTACCCGGGTCCTCTATTTTCCCAGTGCCCCCCCTACCTCCCACAGGTTGTTCTTCACGGCTCTTCCTCCTCCTCCTCCTCCATCTCTTCTCCCAAACACAATCCATCTCTTCTCCCCACCAGTCTCAAACATATTCCATCTTTCCCCCCAAAGTTCATACAAAATTCCTCGGGCTCTCCACAAGCTCCCTATCTCCAACACATCTCCCAATTTCCCCAGGCTTCATCTTGCCTCAATTCTCAATCTATCCCAGATTTTCCAAGGGGGGGGGGGGGCTTCCAGTTCTCCAGATCCCTCCTGCCTCTCCAGGGCGAGGGCCTCCTGCAGGAGGGATGGAAGGAAGAAAAAAAAACAAAACAAAACAAGGAAGTGGTATTCGGGATCATTAGGCTGGCCCTCCCTACCAGCCACCGCTATTGCGCTCGCATGCTTTTCATCAAGGCCTGGGAACGACATTTCGCACGCTATTTCCAGCGTGTTTGGTGAGACAGTAATAGTGATGATGGAGGTGCTGATGATGGTGAAGGGTGGTGGTGATGATGAGGAGGGGTTAGCGATGGTGAGGTGATGATGACACTGTCTACCCTCCGGACGGCTCCTCCGTGCCACAAGGGGTACGGGTACCACAGGCAGGGAGCCACTGACCTAAAGGACCTGGGGGGAAGGTCAGTGACCTCCTGACCCTTGGGAAGTGCCTCACATGACCTCTCCGGGGAGTGCCTCACATAATCTCTCCGGGGAGTACTTAACATAACCTCCTCGGGAAGTGTCTTATATGATTTCCCCGTGGAGTGCCTCACATACCCTCCCCGGGGAGTGCCTCAAATAACCTCTCCTGGGAAGTGCCTCACATAACCTCCCCGGGGAGTGCCTCACATACCCTCCCCGGGGAGTGTCTCACATAACCTCCCCCGGGGACTGCCTCACATGACCTCCCGGGGGAGTGCCCCGGAGGGAGAGTTAAGTGTGTAAAAGTTTGTTTATATTTGAAGCCAAAGTTTAAATCAAAATGTCTTCAGCACAGACTAGCTTCGTACAGGTGACGTGTCCGGATCCTGATGGTGACGTGTAAGGATACTGGTGATGTGTCCGGATACTGGTGAAGTGCACGGGTAAAGGCATGACCTCTGACCTGATCCTTAGGTGTCAGGCGAGAGGTAACGCCGTCGTGATCACGGGTCGTACCTTCGTCGCTAAGGGTCGTACCGTCGTGCTCAAGGGTCGTACCTTCGTCGCTAAGGGTCGCACCGTCGTCCTCAAGGGTCGTACCTTCGTCCTCAAGGGTCATACCGTCGTCCTCAGGGGGTCAGACGAGGAGTCCCTCCCCGGTCCCTTCTCCGTTCCACATCACAAAGTCTTGCCCGTTCCTCTGTTGACTAACGGTGGCGTGCCCACTGTTGACACGGGCGGCACGTTCCCCTGTCGGGGTCGGACGTGAAGTTGGTGCAGCCGGCGATCTCACTGGCACCGTTTGTGAGCACTGCTGCAGTGTCGATGACCTCTCCTACGGTGTTTGAGATTGCTTCTGCAGTGTTGGCGATCTCTCCTGCAGTGTTGGCGATCTCTTTCTGCAGTGTCTCTTATCTCTCCTATGGTGTTTCTGATCCTGCTGATGTAGTTGTGACCTCTCCTGTAGTGCTGAAAAGCTCTTCAGTACTTGCAATATATCCTGCAGCGCTTGTGAGTCCACTGCAGTGCTTACAGTCTCTTTTGTAGCGTTTTTGAGCTCCCCGCGGTGCTTGCGATCTCTCATGCAGTCTTTGTGAGCCCTCTGCAGTGCCCGTGATCTCTTATGCAGGTTTCGTGAGCCTATTATGGTGTCCGTGATCTCTCCCGCAGTGTTTGTGAGCCCGTGCAGTGCTTGTGGTCTCCCTGCAGTGTTTGTGAGCCCCATGTACAGCTTACTGTCTCTCCTTCAGTATTTGTAAGCCCTTTGCTGCGCTATTGATTTCTCCTGAAGAGTCTGTGAGCGTCCTGCAGTGCTTGTGAATTCTTTTGTAGTGTTTGTGTACCTCTTGGAGCGGCTGTTATCCTTTAGATATTATTTTCGAAGGCCCCTGTAGTGCTTGTGATCTCTTATGCAATGTTTATGAGAACCCTGCAGTGCTTGTTATCTCTCCCACCGTGTTTGTGAGCCCTGTGAAGTGCTTATGATATCTCTTGTAGTGTTTGTGAGCTTTCTGCGGTCGTTACGATCTCTTGCGTAGTTATTGTATGCCCCCTGCGGTGCTTGTGAACTCTTCTGTAGTGCTTGCGATCTCTCCTGTAGTGTTTGTGTGCACCTTAGGTGCTTGTGAGCTTTCCCTTCAATGCTTGCTATCATTATTGTAGCGTGTGAGAGCCTCCCGCAGGGCTTGTGATCTCTCTTGCATCATTTGCGGACCCCCGGGCGGTGCTTGCGGTTTTTCTGTAGTGCTTGCGAGCCCTTGCAGTGCTAATGGCCTCGCTCTAAAGTTCTTATGATCTCTCCTGTAGCGTTTGTGATCGCTGGCAGTGCCATCTGATCTGCTCCAGCAGCGTTTGTGAGCCAAGCACGGCGTGTGTGGACTTCTCCAGTGGTGTACTGACTGGGTGGGTCTGTGTGGAGAGAGAGACCGTCGCAGATCCGGAGCCAATCTCTCGTCTCACTGCTATTCTCTCTCTTTCTCTCTCTCTCTCTCTCTCTCTCTCTCTCTCTCTCTCTCTCTCTCTCTCTCTCTCTCTCTCTCCCTTCTCCCTCCCTGACCTACCCCACGCACACACACACACACACACAACTGCGATACACGGGGCGAGTGGACCAGGGGGAGGGGGGGGGTTTGTGTTTTAGGGGGGAGGGGGAGGGGGGCGGGGGGGGGCCTGCCTGCTGCCCAAGGCCGCCGCGTCTTGTGTCACCGTAAATTAAGCCGCTGGAGCCGCCAAGCACAACATGCGGAGGGCCGCGCGTGACCGCACATGACAACCTCGACTCACTCTGGGCCCCAGAGAGAGAGAGAGAGCAAGGGACAACAGCACGCCGAGACGCAGTACGAAAGTCACCTCCACCCGTCAGCAACGCCCGTCGGAGGGGAGGGGCGAGGGGGAGGGGGGGGGAATGCAACATAAACATTTCTGCAAATCTGTGAAAGAGAGCGGCGGAATCCTCCGCCGTATTACAGATCTGTGAGCCTTTGACCCCTGAACCTCCTGGTTGATCTTCACTACATCCTCATCTTCCCTACGCTTATCTCAAAAGAAGCTTTCATGGCAAACATATTTGTTATTCAAATCATTCACTGTATAATGATTCCAGTGTACATCGTATCTACAATACAACAACTCAATTATACAACACTATTGTAATACAACTTATACAACTCATTTATACAACACCATCACTGTACTACACCTCATTTCTACAACACCTTCACTGTGCTGAAACCCCGTTATACAACACAGCCACTACAGGGTAACACTATCATTCAACACAGTCAATTTCATGCAACTGTAATATACAACACCTTCGCTGTATCAAAGATCTGTTACATAACCCTCACTGTACTATAGCTTTATCATACAACACATTCATTGCAATACTTTCTATTATACAAAACCTATTGTATCATACTCTTTCATACACCAGAACTGTGCGACAACAACATTATACAACAAACGTACTGTATTACAACTATTCAAGGACACTCTCAGTGTCCTGCATCTTTTGACAACACCTTCACTATACCACAACCCAAGAACACAACAGTCACTATCACATATCCAGAACAAATCACCATCACTTTCCAACTCTCACACCTTCACCATATCCACCCTCTAGAATATATGACATTTATGACTACTGTAGATTTATGATGATACAATATCTTACCACAGTACGTCTTAGGAAGCATTCACTGTTCTACATTTACGGAGGGTTAACCACCTACTGTATATCAAGCATACAATAGTTTTATCTCAATGCAGTTTCAGAGATAGAATCGCCTCTTCACGATGCGAACCCAGAAATACAATAGGTGCATTACGCAATTGAGGTATCATTAGTATAACTGTAATAAAATGTCATTCTTAACGTACAGTGGCTCTGCAACTCCGTCGCCTTGCACAGTGTCTTCATTATACTCTCTGTCTCTCTCTCTCTCTCTCTCTCTCTCTCTCTCTCTCTCTCTCTCTCTCACATACCATGAATTCGAATACCTGTTTGTAACAGGAGACAGTTACGTCGGTAACACGTGCAAACGCATCATACGTTCACTTAAAATAGGGTAGACACAAATGCAGCAAACGTCGTTACTAGCCTGAATACACATTCAGTCTGGAACGTGCAGTAAGACCCAGTTTCTCCAAACAGCAAGTGTATACAAAACACCGAGACAGATATCCATGGAAACGTCAGGGTCCAAGCACACTGTGCCATAAACAGTCATGGAAAGCCATTACTGGAAACGTCTCTCGCCGAGGACACGCTCTAAGGGAAACATGCACTCCCCACATTAATGGAATCGGATAATCCAGGGCGTGAAAAGATTACCACCATGAGATCTTGGAAAGCTTCTTACCCAGAGCAGTGGTTCTGGAAACTGGATTGTTGCTTTAACCAGAGCATTGGATTTGGAAGCTGGATTCTTGCTTCAACCAGAGCATTGAGTCTGGAAGCTAAATTGCTGCATTAACCAGAGCATTGGGCCTGGAAGCCGGCGGCTGAAGCGCTGCTTTAACCAGAGCGGCGATTCTGGAAGCTGGCGGCCGGATTGCCGCTTTAACCATGGCTGTGGTCCTGGAAGCTGGTGGGCTGGGTAGCTCGGCTCATTTATATAGTCCTGAAACAAGGGAAAATGTTCTGGAATTTAGTGCAAAAGCTGCTTGACTTCCGTGATATCGGTCTTAAACGCTTCTCGAACAAGACCATAATTCCTTGGGGGTGGTGGGCTAGCCTGGTACCTGCAGTACAGGCTTGAAATATAATTGGAGCAAGAGAAGTGTTTATAGTTCACCTGAGTGTCTTTTCCTTAGGACCAGCGTCCTAGAACGCGTCTCGAATAAGATTAGTAAGCCGAAAGTTGTTGAAGCAGCTTAAAATCTAAAGCGCCGTTCCGGTACGTAACTGGAAACAGAGAGAAGTGTTCAGAAAGATACGAGAGCATTACTGTGTCTCCAGTATACTTCTGGGACTTAAGAAAAAGGAGATGGGTGTTCTAAGATATTCTACAACATCCTTACATCCGAAATATAGAATTAGAAGGTCCAAAACAAAAAGGGGAACGAAAGGAGCGTTCTAGAAGGTATTGATGGGGACAGTAATGTTCTGGAAGATGCTGGCTGGAACGGTGACGTCATGGGTTCGCCGGTGTAGCTCTAGAATGCAGCGGGAACTGGAGCAGCGTCTTAAAGGTGCGAGGCTGGAGGACAATTTATGTGGTTATTACCAAGAATTATGTTTGCCACTAAGGTCCCCATCTCACGGTATAGCCCTTGGACGCTGCTGGAGGCAGAGCTGTGGCCTGGAAACTACTGGAAGAGGAGGAGGAGGAGGGGGGTGTGTGTTCTTGTTTCTAAGCCAGAGTTCTGGAACATCGATGGAGCTAGGGTAGAGTTCTGGAAGTTGTTGGGAGTGTTCTGGCTTCCATAGGCATAGTAAATGGAGAAGGCGGGCCCGGCCTGGAATCCACACAGTAGACTAAGCTGGAATCATAAATTGTGAATTATATGGTACTTAGGCCATTACTTCTCTCCCAGTGGCTCTTGGATGTGGGCTAGGGTAATAATTCTTGCTAAGAGTTGATTTACGAGTGCACTATATACGTCCATGACTCTGTGGGCAATCAATTACAAGAGTTTAAAGAAACCTGGGCATTAATCTCCTTCCTCGGGGAGAAGAAAAAAAAAATTTGATCTTGGAGGATGAGCCAAAATATCTCACTGGGAATAATCCCATTAGAGTTTGCCCCTTGGCTGGGATAGATCAGGCCTGAGGGATTAGTTGCGTGGATAGTCTGCTGGCTAGGCTAGACCGAACAGATATAGATGGCGCAAATTTATAGACCTCAGCTTTATAGATCGATGCTGTGTCAAGCTCCAAGCTTAGTTATGAAGCTTACTCGTCATCAGCTATATAGACCGATGCTGTGTCTAACTCCAAACTTCATCATAAAGCTTATCTGTCATCAGCCATATAGACCTCTACTATTCTAAGCTCCAAGCTTAATCATAAAGCTTATCTCACATCAGCCATGTAGACTGATGCTTTGTCAAGCTCCAAGCTTCGTTATTAAGCTTATGTCACTCTAAACCTCGAGAGACAGGCTGATATTGGCTTAGAAATGATCCTCAAAATTTTTATCTTTATTAATTTGTCAATAAAGATATCGAGACCCTGAGCTCAATACTCTACCAGCTGCTGACCTCGCCTGTCCTGACCCTAAGTTCAACACCACCACTAACTACTGACCTCGCCTGACTTGACCCCTGAGGACAGCACGCCACCAACGAGACAAAGTAACAGAAGCAATTAGTTTCATCAACTATCGTATGTCTTGCACGGCATAAAAGCTGCCCTTAAGGAATTATACACAACACACGTATGCATATGTATATATACACTTGTCTGTAATTACCCAGGGACCATTTTCTGTGAAACGGTCCTGGTGTTACCCAGAAACTTTCGAATGGCTCCTCGCAGGCTTGCCATGACTGTCCACTGTGATTATCGCATTAAGCCAATGGCAGTAAAATCGCGTGACCTCTGACCTTGACTGAGGACAGATATCAGGAGTTGAACACGTTCGATCTCAGCCTCAGAGGGCCGCCTTACATAGACGTGGTAACCAAACAATGAACGAGCTTGACAGACGCGCCCCTTCGGTTACACAGTCATGCCATCGGTGGTCCCCGATCCGCACAGTCTCAGAATTCATGGCAAAACTAAAGTCAAGGTATCCAAAGATAGTTGACTTACCCTAGACAACAAGTGCGCCTCTCCGGTGCCTGAAGTCTTGGCCATGTGACTCCAGACTCCAGGAGCCCTTGCGGCTCCTCCATCGTTAGTAGCAATCCTCTACGTGACTCCTGACTCTTCTCCTTCCTGGCAGGTTTCTGTCCCGTCTCGAGAGAAAAGTTGATCTTCGAGACATACAGCCTCCTGTAGCACAAAGCATGAACGGCAACAGCCCACTTACTTAAGACCATGGTATGCGCAACGTCTCCCTCCTGCAGAAGCTCCACGAGATCCGGCAGCCACGACCGCCCGTCCGCCCGCCCTCACCTTCAACAGCACCACAGGAAGCCTGTCAGGCCAGCTTCAAACATATAGCCTCACCGTACCCCACGTGACCTCCCCTTCATGCCACAATCCTACACCTGCAGCAGTTCCTCGCCCTGGGCTGCATCATCAGTGTACATAACCCAATAAAAAACTGTGCTGTTGCTGTTGCCTGTGTTTGCGTACCCCTATATTGATCCTCACCACCGCCAAAGAAGTATAACAAATAAGAAAACCTTATATATATATTTATATA
>JAYMFT010016505.1:0-16633 GCA_038088735.1 Panulirus argus | reverse complement strand
ATCCTCACTTGGCCCCTTCTCTGTTCCTTTTTTGGAAAAGCAGAAACTGGAGGGGAGGATTTCCAGCCCCCTGCTCCTTCCCCTTTTAGTCACCTTTTACGACACGCAAGGAATACGTGGGAAGTATTCTCTCTCCCCTATCCCCAGGGATAATTAGATTAAATGTATATTAGTAAATGAAGTGCACAAAGATTGTATTTGACAGTCATAATGTTGACTTCTTAACACTAATAATAGCTGTTGGATATACCAAAAGTAAGAAGTATGAAACTGATTATGGTGGCTTCCTTTCTTTTATGAGTATTTTGAAGCAGTTTGTCTACAGTGTTAGTTCATATGACTGCTGTTTCATTTACTTGTCTTCAGTGTTAGTGAATATGACAGTTGTGTAATTTACTGACTTTCAAGATCGTTGCCTCTTTATTTGTGAACTTTACATTATAATTTCCTTTGATACAAAGGACATTTTACTCATGATTTTTTGTTGCTATGCATCTCTCACTCTTTGATAAGAGACTATAGTGGTAATTTTCTTGACAGGGGGTGATGGTGCGTTTGATGTTGGTGCTGGCTCCAGTGATGTGTATCCTTTCAGGCATAGCAGTATCTTCTATGCTAAACACCTACATGAAACAGATTGATGAAGTAAAGACAGAGAAAAAGAAGGCTAAGTTTGAGGGCAATTTCTTTATGAGAAGTGAGGTAAGATTGAAATTAAAAGTAAATCATTTTCGTGTTAGTAATTATGTTATGGGCAAATTTTAAAAAATTATGGTATTCAATAGATTTTTAATGAATCTAAGTTTACATGAATTGCTAAATGATTTTTTTTTTTTTCAAAAGGATATTCACTATGTTTTTTGATAAAATATAGGTTTCAAAGAGTAACTTCATTGTTAGGATTTTGTTGGAGCACCTACAAAACAAATGTCTATTAAAGAACCTTTTATAAGATAGTTTAATTGTATTCTCAACAGATTGCCACATTTTTTGTATGTTTGATGTCTGCATTTTTGGTGATGTACACACTACACTGCACCTGGGTCACATCTGAAGCATATAGTTCCCCATCAATTGTCCTCTCAGCACGTGGCCATGATGGATCTAGAATCATATTTGATGACTTCAGGGAGGCTTATTACTGGCTACGTCACAACACCCCTGAGGTTTGTAGATTTGGATTTTAGATTTTATGTGAAACTTGGTTGTCAGATAGTGTTTTTGCCTTAAAGTGTTGATGTAGTAACAAGTTATGTATATAAAGTTATTTTCCTTGTCCATTGTGTTCAGTACAAAAAGTATTATATAACATTTGTTTGCTCTAAAAGAATATGTTTGGACTGATTTTCAACCCTTAGCATCTGTTGTACACTGAAGCCCTAGCTTGCTTGATGTTCAGGGATGCTCCTTCTAACTTTGACAGCTTTTGGGTCATACTCACAATTGTAGCACTAGTGTTGATGGTTTGGCACTCCATTTGATCCCTTAAGCATGTCTTTGTATCCGTTTCTTTGCTGTTTATCATTCCCCATATATTTATCTCTCTTTTTACGTATCCTTCTCCTTTCACATTTCAGGACTTGCTGGGGCCTTCCTCATTCTTACTACACAATCTTTTCCTAATGATTAATCCACCTTTTATATATCTTAAACAACTTTTTATCAAAGGTATTGCTTCTGGGTCTGCAAAATTTTAAGGTGTGCAGACAATCAGTGACTAAAGTTTTCAAGGAAGACTCTGTATACTGTAAGCTATTTAGCTGTATCATTTTATTATGTCACAATAAATATATTGTATAAAAGAAAATGTTTAAGTCATCTAGCATTTGATTTACAGGATGCAAAGGTGATGTCTTGGTGGGATTATGGGTACCAGATAACTGCCATGGCCAATCGAACCATCCTGGTGGATAATAATACATGGAATAACACTCACATATCCCGAGTCGGTCAGGCTATGGCCAGCACAGAGGACAAAGCTTACGAGATCATGAGAGAACTCGATGTAGATTATGTGTTAGTTATCTTTGGAGGACTGACTGGCTATTCTTCTGATGGTAAGTCACACATGCTTTACTTTATTTTGCTTTTCTAGAAGATATAGTATCAAAGATTCTCATGCAAAGACAACCCTCTTGTAATTGCAGCCTAATAAGGCTGATCTATACATTGAATTTCTGTTGGGCTTGTAGGATATATATATTTTGTATGAATCAGAGGAATGGATGCTGCTGAGGTGTGTGAAACCAAATGGGAAAATAAGGAAGGAAAGAGGGAAATTATTATTTAACTATATGGTCAAGGACATGTGTAGGAGTGTAGTTATGTGTGTCAAGAGAAAATAGAAGCAGTGGGTGAATAACTGGAACGTGAGTTGAACGAAAATAGTTGTAATTTAACTGAGGTTTGTATATTGTTGTACAAGAAAATTAGACAAGCCCCACCTTTGGTTGGTGGATTCATGTTTGATGAAATTCAAATTGCCTGAAAGGAGGGTAAAGATGGGAGACATTAAATGGAAGCCTGGTTATGACTATCTTCTCACATGAGGCAAATTATAGAAAGAAGGAGAATTGGGACTTGGGGTTAAATGTAATAACCAGCTTGCCATAACAATTCCACATTAGGAAAATTTTTAGGATTGTGATTTATTTCCAGTGTTGCATGCGTTGTTGATTAGTTAGTTAGAATTTTCATTGTATATATGGTTGATTTTGAGGTTCCTGAGGATTGATGGAATGAAGTTATTGCGCCATTGTGTAAAGGCAGGAAGGACAAAGGTCATTGTTCTAAATACAAATGTAAAAGTTTTTTGAGTGTTTCTGCTAAGTTATATGGAGAGTTGTGATGGACAGGGTGGTGGCATGTACAGAGTATCAGACTGGGGAGGAACAAAGTGATCTTCAGGAGTAGTAGAGGATGTGTGTATCCTGTGTTTGCTTTGAAGAATTTGTGGGAGAAATACTTACAGAAACAGAAGGATTGTATGAGGCATTTGTGGATCAGGAGAAAGCATATGATAGAGCGTCTACCAATGCTCCAGCCAAAAGTTCCTACCTACTAATGCAACCTAATATTTCTACCTAATGCTCCTGCCCAAATGTTCCTACCTACTACTTGTATCTACTGCTCCTACCATTTTGCCAAAAGTCAGGGCTAGCTCATAGTGCTCACCACAGTAAAATCTAGAGTTACAAAGAATGAGCTGTGTGAGTTTGTGTTGTCAGGTGTTATGTATGACAAGGAGAGATTGTGTGTTCATAGATAGAATGCCAATAGTCCATGTGTGGGTAAGGCAGAAAGAAAAGACAGCTACCTGGGTCAGACAAGTGCAACTTGACAACCACTAAAGTGCTGGCTCGCTACGCAGCTGTTGCTAACTATACCGATACCCAGGCGGGTAGTACTGGTAATATACCTCCCTGGTCATTGGCTGCCTACCACCTACTACCTACCTCACTTGCTGCAGCCATTAGAAATGCCTTGGAGCTTTCTTGTTGTATAGATATTTAAGAAAGCCTGGGACAGATATTGCACTAATGAAATGTGCAAGACCAGCATGGATTTGAAGGCTTCATAGGCTGCTGGGATGTGGCCTCCAGCAACTTGACTGAGTAAAGGAGCATTATGACATCTTAGTGCTGGACTGAGCTGTGTGGAAAAACAATTTGAAAATCAGTAAGACAAACATATGATTAGTTAACCATTCTCTCATGCCATTTAGTTTAAGTATCTAACCGCTTTGGCACTGTTGAGAACAGGCATCCAAAAAATGTCAGTACTTTGCAATCAAAATATGCACCTCTCTTTGATTATATGTACTGTATACTGTAGAATATTGCAGTATATGTTATATATTTGCATGTAATGCCTCCTTAAAGTACACTAATATGTTCATTAGTTCAAATTTAACCATTTAATGCCATTATACATATATTTATGTAAGCTGAGTAATGCCTCTAGGCTGATGTAGTATTTAATCATTGAGTTTCATGCCTCTGTTTCAAGGTTACATGCTGAACCTGGGTGATGGTTGAGGTGGTTTTGTGTGATAATTTCTCCCCACAGTCATATATCCTGTAGCCATGCCAGTGTGAACACATTTCATGAGTGTCGGAAGGAAACTGAGCACCTTTTACCTATATTTGGAGGACTAAGCAAATGATTATCCTGAATAATATGAAAACAATTATGTCTTCTGATCGTGCAGAGGATAATTTTATGGACACTGACTCTTTCAGCTTTCAAAGTTGACTAAGATGAGGCAGGAGAAGCTTTTCTTGCAAAGTTGGAGGCAATGTTGCCAGCTCTTGCCTTACCTTGAAATCAGTACATCTGACTTGCTGTTATGAAAAAAATGTCCATGAATCACATTGCTTATAATGAGGAAAAATTATTTTATGGGATAAGATAGGAGAAAACATAATAATGATCAATAATGCATTTTTTGGTGAAGGTGAAATAAACTATGAAATATGCACAGTGACAACTCACTCAATACTCAGGCCTTAATCCTGCACTCTTTAGTGCTGAAGCATTTACGAAACTTCAGCACATTATTAGAGTGAAAGTACTTGACAAAACCTACTTCAGAAGTGATTTTTATCCTTGTTATTTGAATAGTTTTGAAATATTAAGGTTAAAAATATTTTTTAAACATAGAAAACTTAGGTAAGCTTTTAGGACTTAACTACATATATAAGTACATATGTAATGCTTCCTGTAAAAAATAGTTATTTTTAGTGTATTATGGCATGCGAATGAAGGAAGAATAAGGTGTACAATGATGTGTATTGGATACAGAATAATGTGGGTGAATATCATGTTAACTCAGAGTTAACATCTGAAGTAATGAAAAATATGTGAGATATCCAGTTGTTTCTTGAGAATATATTACATAGGAGATTTACACATTTTGTGATGGTTCTCCCTTTTATTTACCAGATATAAACAAATTCTTGTGGATGGTGCGTATTGGAGGAAGCACAGAGAAGGGGGGCCACATTAAAGAACATGACTATTACACACCAGCTGGGGAGTTCCGCGTTGATAAAGAAGGATCCCCAACATTGCTAAACTGTCTCATGTACAAGATGTGCTACTATCGGTTTGGGCAAGTCTACACAGAGGGAGGTAAGTAAGGATGTGCAGTCAAAATATGTTATAATTATCTTTATTGGTGATAGATGACAGGTAGTAAGTTGGTGTGTGGAAAGGAGGCTAATGTTTTTTGTTCCTTATGTTCCCTCACCAAGGCAGGAAGAGAATATATGTACAGAAAAAAAATTGTTGCTTTAGCATACATTTCAATCAGTTATGTATATGTGTATATTTCAAGTGTTTTGAGGAAAAAATTGTTGTAGGGTTAGATTTTTGATGTGATTATTTTATTAAAGGACAGGAGCAGATTGGTTAAGTTGTTTGAAATGCTTGTGCAGTGCACCCCATTTTTTTTTTTTTTTTCTATTTAATCTGCATTCTTCAAAGGTTTATGCTAGGGGAAAAAAATAATTAAAACCTTGCAGAACCAATTCAGAGGGCTGTCCTTCATGTACATTGAAAAACATATACATGTAGTGATCACTTGAAAGGCATTGAACACAGTCATACCACATCGCTCCAGTTGTTGACAGTTGCATTCAAAGCAGTTTTGTCATTATACAGTTGTTATGCGAAATGGCCACTCAGCACTGCATTCATCTACATCCTTCAATTCTGCTCCTTCTTCACTCACTTGATCTGCATTGACACAGCTTCCTCAGTAAACTCAGACTTGGACAGGATATCTCAGTGGAATACACAAAATCTTGTTAAGTTTAATGACTCCAAGATCCAATTTCTACCCATCACTCTATCAAAAACTCTTCACAACCCTCGTTTCTCCTTTAACAGTTCTGTGTTTCCACCTCTTGTCTCAATGAACATACTTGGTATTACTATAACATCAACTCTTTCTTGGAAACCCCACATTACAGGAATAGCCAAGTCTGTCTGTAAGAAACTGGGTGCCCTGTTTAGATGTTGAAACGTCTCTTCCGAACAGTTTCTCTGTTTATACAAGGGACTGATTCGTCCTTGTATGAAATACTGCTCTCAAATTTAGGGTGGTTCTAGCTCTGCATCCTTACTTGACTAAGTTGAATCGAAAGTGATCTGATAATAAACTGTCACAGGCTAACTTTCAAACTTGGCCTACTTGACCTATGCTGCAATGTTGGTTCACTTTCCCTCTTCTGTAGGTATTACTTTGGTTTTTGCTCCAGAGAGCTGGCTGCTTGTGTGCCCACACCACTAACTAGACCATGCAATACTCAGCAAGCTGCTGCATCACATGATTATTGTGTGGCCATTGGCAACTCAAGGGTCGGCCGTTTTGATGCCTTCTTCTTTCCCTTCACGTTGAAGTTTTGGAACTCTCTACCCATCATGTCTTTCCCAGTAACTATGATTTGGCACATTTCAAAAGATAGATTTTTCGCTTCCTCCAAAATTCATAAATACCTTCCCTTGTCTTTTATTTTTTCCGTTTAATAATTCTCTATATATTTCAATTAAGGCCCGGCCATGATGTGGACTTGTGTCCATGACTGGAGCCTTGAGCCTAAAAAAAAATTTATAGATCATACATATAACTAATACAGAAAATTCACACCATCTCTTCAAAGCACGCTTTTTCCCAAGAATAATATGTTTGTTTTTGTTTTGAGAATACTAGTTTTATTTGTATATGGTCCAATGATTTGTTTCTTATTGTTTACTACTATAAGTATATGAGAATGTATGCACTCATTCTTTGAGAGATATATTGGAATGAAGTTCATTTAATGGACTATGATATGCTCACTAATCATTTATGAATATGTATTCTTTTTATGATATTTTGTCCTTTTTCTTAGAGATGTTGAATGCTTTTTATCTTTCCCCCCATATGAATGTACTTGGTATACACAACATGCTCATGTTAACAGACCCCTTCCACACAATACCTTCCCATGCTGTCTTTCTACCAAATAATGCTAAATCTTTTGTACCTTCTTCAGGTTTTGTAGTATTGTATATATAATAACATATATAGGAATATAGTGCATTAAAAATTGGTAATCATTAATGATTTCTTACAGGAAAACCTCCAGGATATGACAGGGTTCGCAATGTTGAAATTGGTAACAAAGATTTTGAACTAGATGTGCTTGAAGAAGCGTACACTACAGAACATTGGATTGTTAGGATCTACAAAGTTAAAGACTTGCCCAACAGAGGGGCCTAAAGCCATGTTTTACAAATAAATTCGTAAATAGTAAAATGACTAAGTAGGTCGATTTTGATACCAATTCCAATGCAGTATTTGGATAAATTTCTTGGAAACTGTGTTCATACTTTATATATATGTTGAAGGTGCTCTGCTCTTTGTTTTTTGGATTATTACAAGTTATTGATAATTATATGCAGAATAACTGGTATTATCAGCCTTTCATGAGATCCAACCAATTTTGTTAATTTATGTGAACAGCCCAGCAAGCTAGTTTTAGTTAGTTTTTAAATTTAAATGGGCACCACAATGTTCTAGCCTTCATCTGATAAACCTTCACACTTCTTTGCTCCCTTAAGGGATATTTATATTGCCTTTGATATGTCACAATAATCTTGTATATAAAAACTATATTTCAAGGTGTATTTTTGTACATAGCTCCTGCAATGCTTTTGCAAAGCTACAGTACTTTGATCAAACTGCAGAAAAACCAGTTGTATTATGACAAGAATATTGTCATTGTGAAAGCTGTAAATGTGATAGTCTTTTGTTATGGAGGATTGTTTTATAAAGACCTAGATTTGCATAGGTTATGTCAAGTGCTTAGCTTTGAGCATGGGTTTATTTTGTTGAACATATTTAAAGATAAGGTGTTGATAGTCTCTGCAGTAATTATTTTACTTTCATCCCAGAATTTCTCTGTTTTCTGATTAAAAGCATATGCTAAGTTTTATAGAATTTTGTATCTTTACTTTTTTGTAAGCATGATAATGCTGTTGAAGTTCAAAGCAGGGCACAAACTCCTTTAAAATGATTACTTTTTCTTTGCCATGTGCTCAATCCATTTTTTGATATGGGTAACAATTTTTGTGAAGTGTGTGTATGAGCATTCCGGATTGCACTGACTTAGTGCACTTAATAAAAGGTTTTACACATAGTACTTTTTAATCCTCATGGTTATCAGGAAGAATTATGTGTACCAACATCAAAATTTGCATTTTATCACTTGTTTTGCACACTGTTGTGCTTGGATGTCATCTTGGAAAATTGGAAAACTTTGGATTTTCCATGACTGCAGTAGTGTGATTGAAAAAGTATTTAATTGCTCTCTTTTACATTAGTATTTTGCAAAAAGTAAGGATAATTGTATGATATGTAATATACTGAGAAATGAATTAATTAAAATCTGTTTTTCTGTCACGAAACTTTTTGAATCCATATTTTAAGTTTCCATGAGAATGCAATGGTGACAGAATTGTATTGCCATGTAAGGAATGGAAATATCATTTAATTCAAGATACCAATTGAGAGAAAGGAAGAGTGATGTATTATTTATGATTTTTTTTTTTTCACCATTTACACATACGTGCATGTTGATTCTCTGTTTACTCGTAAACATCCTCAACCTTTGTCCACTAATATCTGATCTCTTACATCAAAACTGCTGACACACTCAGCTTCTAAAATGCTTGCCTCTCATAATGTCCAGGTACATAAACAATGATAATAACACGTATATTTTGTTTTTCATATGTGATCGCCATTTTCCACATTAGCGAGATAGCGCCAGGAACAGATGAAGAAAGGCCAAATCCGCTCACATCCATTATGTAACTGTCATGTGTAATGCACTAAAACCATATCTCTGTATCCACAGAACTTTCCATGTTTACCCCGGCTGCTTCACATGCCCTGTCCAATGACAGCTCATTGACCCCAGTATAACACATTGTTCCAGTTCACTCTATCCTGTACATGCCTTTCACCCTCCTGCATGTTTAGGCCCCAATCACACAAAATCTTTTTCACTCCATCCTTCCATCTCCAATTTGGTTTCACCAGTTCTTGTTCCTTCCACTTCTAACACATGTCCTCTTTGTCAACCTTTCATAACTCATTTTCTCCATATGTCCAAACCATTTCAACACAACCTCTTCTCCTTTCTCAGGCACACACTTCTTATGACCACACAGTAAGATGTGACCTTTTTTACTTTTTCATTATATGCAGAATGTTGATTCATCTTGTAAAACTGCTAGTAAATTCTCCATTCACACCCCAACCTTTACAGATAAAAGGATTCCATTGCACTCAATCACAACTTGTTTTTATGGTACTTTCATGTGAATTATGAATGCTCAATTTTGGTATGCATCAATCTATCTTTTCTGCAGCCCCAATTTATTTTTCTGTACCTTGAAATAATTTATACAACTGTATATCTTTGGGTAATATTTCTTTCTATTTTATACTTGTTCGCTGTTTCCCATGTCAGTGAGGTAGTGCCAGGAACAAATGAAGGAGAGGCCTCACTTGTTCCCTGCCATTCTCTGATTGTCATGTGTAGGACACCAAAACTGCAGCCTACTATCCATAACCAGACCCCACATATTTGATTTTTTCCTTTGAAGTTCATTACAGAAAAAGTCCACATCAAGGCCGGGCCCTAACTGAAATATAGAAAGGTTAATGAAAAGTAAAAAGAAAAGGCAAGGGTAAGTATTTACTGATTTTGGAGGAAGTGAAACACTAGTCTTTTGAAATGTGCCAGGTCACAGTTAATGGGAAAGATATGAGATGAAAGAGAATTTCAAAGCTTTAAGTTGTAGGGAAAGAAATGGTTATCAAAATGGCCCACCCTTGAGTTGCCAACAGTCACACAGTAATCATGTGACACAGTAGCTTGCCGAGTTTTGCATGGTCTAACTATTGGTGGAGGAACACAAGTAGCCAGCTCTAAGGAGGAAACACCAAAGTAATACATACAGAGCAGGGAAAGTGAACCAACATTGTGACATGGGGCAAGTGGGTCAAGTTTTGAAGTTTATATGGGAGAATTTATAAGTCAGACTGCTTCTGAATCAACTCTGTCAAGAAAGGATGCAGAGCTAGAACCACTCTAAATGTGAGAGCAGTACTCCATACAATGATGGATACAATGTATAAACGAAGCAATTTTTTGGGAAAAAGGAAATTTTGGCATCTAAAAGCTATTTCATATATTTAAAACTTCTGTGTGACCATACTATCTTCAACACTTTCAGTTCTTTTGTCCAAGGTTGAAGTAACCTTATTAGAGTAGTACTGTCCTCGACTGAGGAACATGTTTTCTTGACATGAGTTACATACAAACTGTAGGTCTACTGGCTGTTTATAGATGGCAACCTAAACAAGGGATTGGTCATTGGAGATGCCCTAGGGTCTCCATCCTGCTAGTGACCACAGTGGAAAGCAGTGCACCTTTTTTGAGGGATTCTTCACTATTGTAGTGCCCGATGTTGCTTGTATCATACTCTTCCATGCACACACTGCCCATGCATATGACCGGCCAATCTGTTAAATGTTCTTTTCTTTCACACCTATTCATCTCCCACATCAGCAAGGTAGCACCAGGAACAAACAAAGGCCTTTCATGCTTGCATTCATTCTCTAGTTGTCATGTGTAATAGACCAAAACCACAGCCCTCTATCCACAACAAGGCCCCACAGACTTTTTCATGGCTTTCCCAAGCCGTTTCATTTCCCTTGGTTCACACCATCGATAGCATATCGCCCCCTGTATACCACATCACTCCAATTCACTCTATCCCATGCACACTTCTCACTGCTCACTTCCATGACCTAGTTCAGAACTACTTATTGGAAGTTTCATAGGGTCTTCACATAGACGGGTATTACACGGACATCTTAAGTAGTTGGAAGCGAGAGAGAGCGAGCACAGATCAGAGGTGTGTGTTGTTTGGTAGGTGGTGTCAGAGACTTTAGAAAATTAAAAGAGTACTACAGAGAAAATATAGAGAACACAACAGATAAATTATTTCATAGGCAAAAGAACTAGGAAAGAATGTATTTCTTAATATTTTTCATTGAAGTAAGTCCTCATTATCATCTGGAACATAAAAAGAACAAAAGAAATATACAAAAAGGGGAAGAATGGTCTAAGATTTTAAGGGGATTGCTAACGATGTTTAAAATGGGGCAGAAAGTAGTGTCAATGAAAAAAAAATAAATAAAGAGCTTCAAATATCATTGTTGTAGAAAACAGAGACGGAAATCACAATGGACGCTTTCGGGTTAAAAGAGCCTATGCAATAATTACGCAACTGTGGCATACCGAGTTTAGTGAGTTGTATCTGATAGCGGAGACAAAGAACCACAACTCGGTAATAAAATCCGAAATAATATCTGTAGAAAAGAATGCAAAAACTAATTGCGCATTGTAGTGAAAGTGGGCCAAGTTTTGAGGTCAGAGTGGGAGAGGTGATAGAATAAGTTGCTTTGTGCAAGGGTTATGCAATAGTGAACCATGTATAGTCACAAGCCTCACCTGTTCAAGGTCCCTAAGTTTTGTGTTCCTCCGCGCTACCAGAAAATAAGGCAAAAATCCTAAGATAGGTACACGCATCTGCATGTACATCCCATAGAGGAAAAACTAGAGCAAGAATAATTCTGTTGTTGAGCCAGTACTCTTGGCCTGATATTATAGTTTCCCCAAACTATCAAAAGAATTGCATTTTCTGTGTTATCTCTTTGTAGAAAACATGAACTGCATGATGTAATGTCATATGCTACAGACTCTAATTATTTCGACATTGTTTTACTTTCTATAAGTGATGCAGCCGGTGTCTGGTAATCATTGGACGTATATGCATTAGAGAGCACTTTAAGGAATATCTTTATGTATGATGTGGTCTCTGTGCAATTGTCTCCACATCTTAGCTGGGGAGATAGAGTAGTGCTCGAAAAGGTAATTTTCTAGATCAGGGAGGGATGTTGAAACTAATTGCATACATGCCTCTGAATTGCATTCCAAAGTAGGAGGCGCAAAAATATGTTAGAGACATACTAGTAATCTAATGTTGACGTCACAACACAGCAGATGGGAAAATTTGATAGATAGATACTGATAATCTATTTTATCAGTTATTCTTCTCTAACTTTCAGTATGTCATGAGCGTCTGTCTACAGCCCAGTCCCGGTTAGTGGCTACATCTACCATCCAATCGCCTATTTTGGGCCCATGAATTAGAGTACTAAAATAATATCCCAAATGAAAAGACAGTTACCCACCATCCCCCAGTGACTTCTAAGTTGGAATAACTCAGAAAGTGAATGTACTGGGGCGGTTTGCCTACACTTTCATTGTAAAATAATGCCTTGTTCTGGTTCCACATATATGATGAATCATGTCAAACAGTTTCTTCAGGATGCGATACGGCACTTCGTAATTGCTCAATAGTTCTAAAGACAAACCTTTCTTCCTGCACTGGTTATACGGCCACACCTAATCTTGCACCTGAAGAATACACAAGGAAGATTTGAAATTGTACTGCCTCTTCATAAACTCGCTAGAGGTGTGAGTTTTTACGTAAATTGAAGAGCATCTTTTGTTTGAAATTAAAGGTTGCCATTTCACACTTCTTGCACTTTGGCCATTTATTACATGCCACAATCGAAGCCCTTGCAACAGGTGCACTAACCCTGTGCATACATGGAAAGCATTCTCGCATTATCCACTTCTCTGCACCCACCTCAGTCCCTTCATAAATTGCAAAAGAAGTCAGCCTGAGTCAGTTGTGGCTAAAACGGCAATACCCCTGCGGTCCCAAGACTATGATGAAAATGAATAAAGAGGCTAAAAAAAATGTAAGATCTTTCTTAAGCACAAAAATAGGTCAATAGCCTACAAGCATTTAGATCTAAGCAGACGAAACTAGACATGTAAAATACACTTGCGGACATCATACCTATTGGAAAAAGGTTTGCAGGTTTATTATTGACATGTTAATTAGTTGCTCTTTATTCCTGATGAAGTTATTTTCAATTTCTTTTTCGAAGGGAAAAGAACTAGGTGTTTCTTCTATAATCAGTAGACATAAATTGAAGAGAAATGAAATATGCATAATAGAGTGGTTGAAAAATAATATGAATCAAACAAAGGATGAAAAATTGATAGGTTTTTATAAGAGAAGAAAGGTGAAAACTGAAGAACTGGAAAAAAGCAACCAGGGATGAATAAAAAAAGAATAGAAAAGTAAAATTTAGAAAGCAATCAAATAGGCAAAGGAGTAATGCACCAAGTGAAGAGAAAAAAAAAAGACTGAAAACACTATGCCTGAAACAAAAGAAGATGAAATATCTACACAAAAGAGGAAACAGATAAACATGAAGCTAAAATGGCAAGTGAAGTAAATGAGGAGAAAAGTTCCAATGGCACAAAATTGAGATATATCAACAAATTGAAGAAAAAGGATGATGAAACAAACTATAAATAAAACTCTTTAATGAAAGTGGAGAAGAGATGGCATAACGAGAGGCTAAAAGTGAAGTAATTAGGTGTTGGAGCAGTATCTACAAAAAAAAAAAACATTTAAATGCCGTAGATATAATGTGGAATGAGAAAGCAGAAAATGAGGATGTAAGGAATCTCAAGTTAGGAAATAAAAGTAATACTGGTATGTATTTTCCAGTTGAACTTGAGGAAAGGGAAACAATTACAAGGAACAAAATACTATAATACAAATGTAACAGAACATACAGAAATAACATATAAGATGAGAAGGGAAATTCTTTTTGTGCAAGAAGCTGAAATAGAAAAAAAGAAAAAGATGTCTTGAAGAAAATATAGAACAGAGGATGAAGATTTACATTTCATTCTATGGCGCTCGTAATATCAAGAGAAAAGAATATGGAAGCTAGAATTATTACAGCCTTACACAGAACAAAATTAATTTATTGAACTACCCATATCTAGGTAGGAAAACTTAGGAGCTGGGAAAGAACTAATCTATAATGTTGGAAATCGAGAGAGAGAAGACAGGAAGAAAGACAACAACGGAAAAATTTAAACAGTAAAAATAACTATACATAACAGAACAGAATACATTAAATTTGATACATCAATAGAAAAAGGAATTGCCATTCAAAAGGATAAATTTCTGAAAGTACAAATGAACTGAAGTGAACTGATATGAAGTGATAAACACAACTTATCACAGAAAAAAGTTATTTAATTTGATTCTGTGTGTGTATAATTTACTAAAAATAGAAATATTTGATTCCATCATTTAGTCTACTTTTTTTCTTCTTTTACATTATATATCCTAGAGCTCTAAATATTGGCGCCGTAAAGGAATGAATCTTTCACTTCAAATGTTGAGTTGTCAGTTATGATTTAATGTAAATCACTTTGTTGTAATTTAACGGTCTAAGAATGTTTTTCATTCCAATTCTATTAACTAAGGTAATGGAAAAATAGCTCCCAGTAAATCTGCGTCATTTTTTTTAATAAGCAAATAAGAATTTAAGAAATGTGTGTATTTGGATTTCGTCAAATCGTCCTTGGACTGAGTCAGTTTCGTTTGACGTAAACATGGCGAATAGGTATGTTTACCCTTCTAATACGTTGTCTTCCTGTTAGATTATAATCAGGTCCTCAACTGTTTGATGATGTGATCCACGAGATACTAGAGTACAAATGTGTAGTGCAGTGATGCTGCTGTCGCGCTTTGGCATAAGGAACAGAGACCACATCCGTTATTTTGCACACAGCGTCTGGCTCAACCCAGACTCATTTGTTAGTAAGGTAGACGCTGATTCGTATATGATAATATTTGTCGCTGTTCGTTGACTGAGTAATATGCACAGAAAGTATCTATACCGAGAGTGAGTGAAAAATAAGTACATCCGACATCATGAAAGCCATAAGGATTAAAATCTAGATTCCTATGGGGTTCTAATACAAAGCATAAGATGGATGAAAAGACCTCGTTGACTGGGCAAGTTGCCTGATAAATCAGATGTTGTAGTGGTCTAAAGGTACACAGTGGTTACTTTGACGACAAAGTGGGCATATATTTTGGCGCCAGCGGGTTGAACTCCACTATGCCAACATTGTTTATTTTCCTCATGTCACTTTTGTTTTTGGGTATACAATATTATCCATCTGTTTTATTAGTTATGTTTGCGTAGAGGTATGTTCTGGTCGGGGAGGGCGTTGGGTAGAGCCCTTTGGTTCAGGGTTAGGTAAGGGAAGGATAATTGATGTCTAATGTTCTCTTTATGCACTTCAAGAACGTAATGGATTAAAGCCCCTTGCATGCGCTAGAATTAATTAATTGAAAACTGATTTTAAAGCTCATAAGAACTGATATTATCATGAAATGATGTTTAAAGAAACTTTTTAACCATAGAAAAATTGAAGTCTGGCAAGAAAGTGGAAATAAAGAAAATATATTTCAGCATAATATTGCTTCATCTACCACAGCTGATATATTAGTAAGATAAACAGTGCCTTTACAAAGTACAATATGACTGCATTGTGAAATCCAGATTGGTTATAATACATTTTAAAGGTTTGGTGTTAACTTTCCCATGTAAATGGGAGTGATGTGAAAGGTTGAATTTTAAGAAGTTAATTACTAATTTATCCTTGTATCAAAAGCTTTGGATGTTTAGTGATTTTGTTCATGACTAATGTAGTGTGTGTGGAATACAGCTAGGTATTCAAAGTATGATTCGGAGCAGTATATTTTATTCTGCAGTATTAGATAAGGTCAATGCACATTAGGGAAAACAGGAATTTTTAGGTAAAACACTTTTGAAAATATCAGCTGAACCTATGAAAACCTCACTTAATCTCCCATAGCATCTGAGATGTAGAATAGAAATTTACCAACGATAAGCGGATCACATGTACTTTTGGCATGTAAGAGGCTGATGGTCATACAAATGGCCAGTTTGTGTGTCCTCTTTTTGTTAACATTCTTTGGCAAATAGTGTGCTCAGTCTTAGGTATGATTGGTATATCTTGACTACAGAAATGGAACATAACATGAGAAGTAAGGACACTGCAAGAGGCCTGTTGGTCCATGAACTCATCCATATTATAAGTCCTTCTTTTGTGCAACAAGGTTGTGGAACTGTCTTTCTTCTTTCATTATCCCCTCTGACTGTTGCATAACCATTCTGTATTAAGAATCAGGTCTATAAACACCCAAGGAGCTCTGTGTAATTTCATAATTCTTAATTTTACTCTATATTTCTTTCTTTCAAGATAGCTTTGATTGAGATGTTTTGTTCATCCATTGTAGGTCTCTCTAAAGAAATAGAAAAAAAATCCACCCCGTATTTTCCATGATATTCATAACTTGCCATTGTCCAGGGGATGTTTACCCAAGGTGACGGGGGCAATTGTCCCACTTGAGCAATACACATATTTAAAAGTAATGATGATTAATATATTTTCACAAATACTATAACCCTATTAATCTCCTGAAACTGAGAATATATATATATATATATATATTCCCTGGGGATAGGGGAGAAAAAATACTTCCCACGTATTCCCTGCGTGTCGTAAAAGGCGACTAAAAGGGGAGGGAG
>JAYMFT010016494.1:0-16633 GCA_038088735.1 Panulirus argus | reverse complement strand
AGGCTGGGTGTGGTACAGCATCATGCTGGGTGTGGTACAGCACCAGGCTGGGTGTGGTACAGCATCATGCTGGGTGTGGTACAGCACCAGGCTGGGTGTGGTACAGCACCAGGCTGGGTGTGGTACAGCACCAGGCTGGATGTGGTACAGCACCAGGCTGGGTGTGGTACAACACCAGGCTGGGTGTGGTACAGCACCAGGCTGGGTGTGGTACAGCACCAGACTGGGTGTTGTACAGCACCAGGCTGGGTGTGGTACAGCATCATGCTGGGTGTGGTACAGCACCAGGCTGGGTGTGGTACAGCATCATGCTGGGTGTTGTACAGCACCAGGGTGGGTGCGGTACAGCACTAGAGTGTGGGTGTAGGGTGTACAGGACACGAAAGAGTACTGGGTGTCGCAGAGCACCTGGGTGTGGGGCGAAGGGTGCACAGTACACCACAGGGAGCTGTGTGTAACCAGGGGGGGTAGTCAGGCGTCAGGTATGTCAACGTACCAGGTACAAGTGGCGTACATCCGGGCGGGGAGGAGAGATAGACTGAGGCTTACGCTACCCACCACACCTCAGCCGCACCACCACAGGCTTCCTGGCACTCTCACCTCTGATCCTAAAATGCTTCCTCTACTCTCGCGCGCCACTCTGGGAAACGGTCACTCACACAGTCACTTGAAATTCAGAGATTTACAGATACTGCAGGAAACCTGAGTGGATGATCGCCCGCCAGACGCCATCTATCGTCTCAATGAGAAAATCAAAATGAAAATTTTTTGACGAAGTAAAGCTACCAACTCCCCCGCACACACGTTCTGAGTATCATTACTCGGCCGTGATCAGATACCACTCTCTCACTTTGATAATTACCAAAAACTTCATTTTCAAAGCAAATTACTTGAACATGATAAAAATACGGTCTCTAGTCGCTAGGAGAAGCAATACTGGCACTAAAATTGTTAAAAGAAATTTAACCTCAGCACCAAGATAAGGAGGAATGCTCATTACGTTAAACAATTACAGACATAATTAAAGTAAATCACCAACAATTTCCCGGCCATCATCGGTGAGCAGCAGCCTTAATGTGGACAAGCAGTAAAGAAATCAGGTCCAGCAGCCGGGCCAAGAATCACATCTCGGTTACAGTGTGCGAGGTGGGTGTTTGTCGGGTGTGGACCCGGCCCTCGGCTGCAACGCCATGCCAGGAATAACAACGCTCGCTCGCCTTTGTGTGCTAATACAAGAGCAGGAGCTGAGGCCTGGTGGGTTCGGGTGAGGAGGAGGAGGGGGGCAGGGTATTGGTGGCGTGGGCAGGGGAGGCAAGGGGCGTGCAAGGTGCAAGGAGAAGGACGAGGGTGACAAGACATGCAAGTGAGGGAGTGGGTATTGGAGGAAGGCGTGGGTGTTCAGGGTGCTAGGGAGGAAGAGGTATGGCAAATAAGGTGCAGGGTGATAGGGCAGAGCGTGGGTGATGAAGTGCAGGGTTGGGGGTGATAGGGTGCTAGAAGAGGAGGAGGGAGGGAGATAAGGTCCGTGGAAAGGTATAAGGCGTTTGGGGAGAGGAACTGGGTGATAAGTTGGACCCCACACCGGTGGCGTGCTGCAAGGCTCGGTCTTGGAGCCAGTGCTCTTCTTGATCTACGTTCATGACTTGCCAGAAGGACAGGACCCAATCCTGAATGTGTTTGCGGATGATTCCCCTGGACTTGACGGCAGTAAAGAGCGAGGAGTATGGCATCAGTCTAAAATGGGGCCTATGCAAAACACCAGACTTGGTCTGTCATACGGTCGATAATAACATTCTGTCACTGTCTCTGCCTGTCTACCATTATCATTCCATACCCAGTTCAGTGGAGAGCATCAGGTACACACAGTCTCCCTACCACCCTAACCCTTATCCCCTCTCTCTCTTTTCACATTCTGACACCATCAGCTGGTATGTCTGGTATGTTACAGTAGGACACGAACTTCCTCACTTATAAGTGTCCTTAATTACACTCGCCTGTGGCCAGAATCCCTCCTTAATAGAACAGGAAGACAAACTATCTACTGGCAAGTATGAAAGAAGTATTCAGTTAAATGTATAAGAAAACATTCAGCAAACTGTTCGCATTTTACATTAAACCAAAGCTGGAATAAGCCGCTCAGGTTTGGTTAGCGCACTTAAAAGAAGCTTAAAGAATTATCACAGGTAGGTCCAGTGGATGACAACAAGGATGGTGCTCGAATTAAGACTGCTGAGTTACAAGGTATAAATTGGAGGCATTAGATATGTCCAGTGTGGAAGACAGAAAAATCAGGGGTGAATTGATCACAACATTTAAGTTCCTAGACCTGTTTGCTGACATAGACTGTGTGTTCGGTTCCTGAAAAGATGCAACAATAGAAAAACAAGGAAACATATCAAGAAGTCAAGCAAGAAACCTGTTGGAAAATCCAAAGGAGAACTTTTGTACCGTAGGAGCAGCGGATGAATGGAAAAAAACTGACTGGCGTAATTAAGAATGTGGACTGCATACAGAAGTGTAAAAATCTGTAAGGTAGCAGGGATGATTCAAGAGATGAGGCCCCCACCAGTGTAAAGCTCTCTCTCCCCGTACAGAACAAATACTTAATTATCCACCAGCCGGCCCTACAAGGTGTACACACACTAGCTGAAAACACAGAGCCAGCACACAGGGTAGATACAGCGCTGACGACGAAACACAGGAGGCAGACACAAGACGTCAGCCTTTGGGATCAATTTATTATAAAATTACAGCTTCGCCGTCTTGATAAGCCACCTGTTCCCTATTTGCGTTGGCGCAGCGAACGCCGCCCCGCCCCGACCCGACGCAGGTGAGGGAGGCGACGCGCAAACTTGCTTTTACCAACTGCTCCAAAAACCTCTACAGACTCAAAAGACCCAACATACTCCTACGTGATACCGAGACGAAGGAACGTAGTACCCATAGACACTTACGGAGAGAAACACGAACTGATCACCGAATGATCTGCCGTCTGGTCACAGGCTGCCTTGGTAATCATACAGTACCCGCCTGGTAACCCAGGGGCCGCACCAGCTTGGTGGTGTGCATCTCGTACCCACGACCCAAGTGCTCAACACGCCTGGCCAGCCTCCAGTGAGGCAACGAAAGAGTATTATCTTTTTTTTTCCACCTAATGACGGGGCGGTCTGCAGGTGAAGGCTACAGCGTTAGCAACATATGCTACAACTGGAGCAATATTGACATTTAAAAAAAGATACGTGAACATTATGAGCAACACTGGAATCAGGCCATGAAGTACATGACTCGATTGGAATGGGATTAGGTCATATCAGACACGGAGGCCATAACGATAATTGTGTCGGAGACGCAATAAATATAAACAAGTTAATGTTACTAATGTATATATGTGTAAGCGAGGGCCAGCATTACTGGGAGGTCTTGCAGTTTATACTGATGAACCAGAGTGGTGCAGGGGACCTAGCCTGGGGCCGGGTTATGGACCCCCTGCAGGCAAGACCAGCAGGGAGAGGGGGATCGGTCACGCACCACCTGCAGTGAGGCAAGGGGGGAGGGGGAGAGGGATGGGTCATGCACCACCTGCAGTGAGGCAAGGGGGGAGGGGGAGAGGGATGGGTCATGCACCACCTGCAGTGAAGCCAGGGGGAGGGGGCGGCTCACACACACCACCTGCAGTGAGGCTGGGGAGGTCAGGCACAACGTCCATGCACTGCCAGCCACCACCATGGCAGCAGGTGCAGGTCCACCACCGTAGAAGCTATATTGATTATTCCTCCGGCGGGAAGGCTTGCCTCGACCCCCGCTGCTTGTCCCCAGGTGAGCGGCTGACCGGAGGGAGGGGGGGGGGAAGGGAGGGTGAGAGGGGTGGGAGCGAGTTATGGGGGATAAAAGGGTACGGGCGAGGGAGAACAGTGATAATGCGACGAGCAGCGAGGGTGAAAAGTCGAAGGTGGAGCCGGGCAGACCGTGTCCACGGCTGGAAACAAAGGCTATTACTAGAAGGCCGACACAGAACAAAGAAGTACACAGTACCACATCAAGGACGACCCCTGGCGCCTCCACACATCAAGGACGACCACCTGGCACCTCCACACTTCAAGGACGACCACCTGGCGCCTCCACACATCAAGGACGACCACCTGGCGCCTCCACACATCAAGGACGACCACCTGGCGCCTCCACTCATCAAGGACGACCACCTGGCGCCTCCACACCTCAAGGACGACCCCTGGCGCCTCCACACATCAAGGACGACCACCTGGCACCTCCACACTTCAAGGACGACCCCAGGCACTTCCACACATCAAGGACGACCCCTGGTGCCTCCACACATACAACATACGATCAGCGCACAACACAGATACCGGACGAGACACAACCATGACAATTACAACGAGATTGCTCCGTCACCAGCAACAATGCCAAGTCACCAGTAACGGTGCCACGTCACCAGCAGCAGTGCCACCCTCACCAGCAGCAGTGCCACCCTCACCAGCAGCAGTGCCACGTTCCACGTCACCAGCAGCAGTGCCACACACACAGGCTAGGCATTCGCCACCTCACCAGCAGCAGTGCCACGTCACCAGCAGCAGTGCTACGCCCAGGCCAGCCTGCCATCAACACCACAGCGGGAGGAGAGTCCCTCCTCCTGCAGGCTGGTCTCTCCAAACCCCCCATCCACCCCCAAAGCGGCGTTCCTGCTGCACCAGCAACGCACGCCAGTACAGACAGCCCTGCGGCTAACCTATCACGGTCCAGGTTGTTGTGGCGTCACACAGGCAAACATTATGTCTGATTCTTTATGCCACAGCCTCAAGACATACGAGGAGTCGGCACACTACCGCGCGCACACACACACACACACATACATAATATCTCTGGGAACGGGGTAGAAGTAATACTATCCAAGTCCAAAATTTGCCAGAAAAAATTAAATCTAATTCACTTCTTTTTTTTTAGTTTAAAAAATAATGGATTTTTTAAAAATCTATTATAAGATATTATATAAACAGCCGAGCGTTGTCAATCCGCATTTAAAAAAAAAAAAAAAAAACGCGAGTCAAATGCTCGCCAATTCTAGGTCCCTAAATTATCATATCAAAATATTACGCATGAATAAAAAATCCAAAAATATCTCATCAGCGCTGCGGGCGGTACCGGCATTAGGAGACAGCTGACGCGGCGTAAACATCATCTGCAGACAGTGGTAACCTCCTGGCTATTATGACCTCTATGATCACACACTAGACCATATGGTGGATGGTCAAGTAATGACCACGGTTCTTGACCTACTGGAGAGGTGTGTTCTCAGTTGTGGACAGTGGTGAGTGGTAGACACCAGAGAGTGGTGACTGGTAGACACTGGTGAGTGGTGACTGGTAGACACTGGAGAGTGGTGACTGGTAGACACTGGAGAGTGGTGACTGGTAGATAATGGAGAATGGTGACTGGTAGACATTGGAGAGTGGTGACTGGCAGACAATGGAGAGTGGTGACTGGTAGACACTGGGGAATGGTGATTGGTAGACACTGAAGAGTAGTGACTGGTAGATAATGGAGAGTGGCAGACACCAGAGAGTGGTGACTGGTAGACACTGGGGAGTGGTGAGTGGTAGACAGAGCAGTCAGTGGTAGATACCAGAGAGTGGTGAGCACTGTTACACTGCTTTGGTACCCGATGCTGTCACCACAGTTGTAACAACCCGCTACATAGAGTCTTAAGAAGCAGAAAAAAATAATAATCTGAGGTTATGACACTGTAGTGATGGCTGTTCGTTCATCAGGGCGAAGAGACAGGCAAAGCAAGACTGGTCTCAGTGTGTCGCCTCTCGCGTGAGTGACGGCCCCACAGCCAGCGTTACTGCTGTGGGCCTTCGACAACAGCCAAGGAATACACTCTCCAACGAGACAACAGCCGCAGATGTTTGTGGCGACAGTTCTCTCGGCCGGCTCTCAGTGCGCTAACCACCGTCACAATACAAAGTTTCTTGAAAACATACGAACAACGCAACATTAAAACTCTTGCTTGCCACAGGTTCAGACAACGTAACACATGTTGCTAAGAGGTCATCATCAACGCACTTAAGAGGGTTCTGTAGTGTTCCTTATTTCAAAAAAACAAATGTATTCACCAACATACAGACACGCAATAAGTTATTCTCACTTTTCTATCATGAACAGATATTTTACGACGAGGTGTTGATGATAAAATGGAATGCTTTTGTTAAAATTGCTGTAAATTGTTAGGAAGGAGAATGCTATGTCCTCAAAGCCCAGGACGAAACTCTGGAAGCGAATGGAGTTCTAAAGGCGGATGGGACGGGCAGAGTAGAGAGTGTCAACACTGCAGGAATGAGATAAGCTGGAAAAGTCGAAAGATTCAAAGCACATTTGAATAACTGTCCAACACTTTTTCAGTCTCTGACAACATCAGGAAGTGCGAGTGGATCATTTACTTCTGGCAGTGATGTCAGGGGGCAGTGTTATGTCTTCAGATTTCTGTGACTTGAATATTTCAACAAGCGCCTCTTTTACTTGCCGAGTGATAGGAAAACTTGACACCGTGAATCAGTGAGGCAGTACTAGTACGACAGGAAGTGACAGAATCTCGCGTTACAACAGCAAATGCTCAGAAGAAGGCTACAGTTCGTACGGCAGATACGTTTCGGATACCAGTAATATCCTCTCTCGTTGGGGCGATTCGGAATACGCTATCGAGGTGATGACCAATGCCAGGCTTGGCTACTGCCCACCATCTTGTAAGAAGCTGACATGATCGCTTCCACAGAATCTCAGGCGGCTGATCAAACTCTGCACAGTAACACTGTGTATGGATGGCTAGTCATCCATTAAGAATAACCCCATCAAGACAAAAACATTGTCTCGTTGAATGCTACTGACACTAGGGGTGCACGGAGAGGACAGCAGAACGCTGGTTACAAAAAATGTTACAGCAGCAGTAGTTGATGAGTTACAACAGAAGCACAATATGAAACGTTAGTTTTAAATAACTTCCTATTTCGTAACTTTCACTTAAACTGTTAAATACATTTTGAAAAACTGAATATTCAAGGCTTTCATCCTGCTATGAATAGTAATTTCATGGGAACTAATCCCATCACACTGCTCTTGTCTAAACCGCCAGGTTCTTGCTTTCTGTACTTTACAATGGAGCCAAAATGAAATGCAAGTAGGAGGAAGCGAAATCATGATTAAAAACTATGTTCTATACTCTCCTAAAGCTGTTCTATAAACTACCTCAACCTCCTCGAGAAAGACGAGAGAAGTTACTTCACATTCAGCAGCGAGACATGTTCTTGCAGTCCACAAATACTTTCGGAATCATCATCCTTCTCGTGTTAGTAATTAGCATGCCGTAATTACCGCTGCAAAACAAACGGTAAATGACTCCTGTTTGATAATAACTATAATCAGACGTTTTAAGACTCAAAGAAAATTTCAATTTGGCTTTTTGCCGAGAGTGAACAATGGGCTCAGACTTTTTAGCTGCCGTAGCTTGCTTGGTTATGAACAAGACTGTATTTTCATGTAATCTGCAGTCACTCACGTAATCTGCAGTTACTGAACACGTATATAAAATACTGGAATATACCGTACAAAGTTGTCTCACTAGAAATTTACCATGCATTACATCAGGTTTGAGTTAGTGTGTTTACATTATCATTATTCACCGGCAGGAAGAGCACACATAGAGAGGTGTTCTGCCACACAACCCAGCATGACGTGGACGGAACTCATACTCGTAACTGTGTGCGTGGAAAGCTTCCTGAAGAAGTGGTGCAAGCATAATGTATCAGCGAAGGACAATAAATAGGATGCCAACACTTCAGCCACCTTGAAAAATCCTGCCCTCTACTGTGAAGCAGGTCACCTGATCATTAAAGCAGTCGTCTGAGGCGTTAGCAGCTTTTGGTAATACGAGGAATAATGAGAGGTACTTGGTTTACTGATAGAAGCCAATTCAGTCATGTTGTGCCAATCGCTTCAGGATGTTCTAAAGAAGGTTCGGCTGAAAGGGAATTCACAAAAACATCAAATATCCTATAGTACTGAATGCCACAATCGTAAAGTTTCAGATCTCACGAATATTGTCTCTGAATTATCGCATCACAAAAAAGACATTTATTCCTTTTTTTAACGTACAGATGCAACAGCAACTCAGCATCAAACACCTGTTTTCCATTTTCCTGGACTCTCCGTGTTTTTTAAGTTTCAGTACAGGTTTGACAGCCATTTGTATCATAAATTACCGATCTTTTTCCCATCATTTATATCCCGAAAATAAATCTTATGTCCAAAATCAGCAGTGGATTGCAACACCGACAGTATGAAAGTGCAAAACATTCAATTTGATACAAAAACAGTTCATTGAGATGGGCCTTTACTGTTCAGTAATTACAGGGTTGTTTTGAAAAAAAAGAAAATAAAAACACTTAGCTGGGTAAAAGTGAGTGTGTGTAAATAAATAAATAACGGTTTATTAAATTCAGTCAGCTATTTGGTTGAAAATACGAAGGTGAGGTATTACAGATATTACAAAACTGGTTAGGTCTTAAAATCACACACACACACACACACACACACACACACGCACACACACACAGGTAATTAAGCATCCAATATGTTATTTTTTCCTCCCAAGTCTCAGACAACCTGTGTAATCAATTGTTAATGACAGTAATCAGGTATTTCTGATTACGTGAAGAGCCCCACGAGTCTCGCACGTACTCTCCTGGGAATCTAAAAACGGCACGTGGTCTGCGGTCACGCCACGTGCTCCACAGTGCGCGCGCGCGCAACCCCTTCCCCCACCCCCGTCAAGGACGCGGGTTCGAGTCTCCGACGCGGCGGCTCACACCAAGGGAGACAGTCACAGTCCCCCGAGCGCCCTTCCCTTAAGGGGTGTGCATTGATAGCGAGTCCATTTGTGGAGAGTCGACTGCATTCTGCTGGTTTCTCAGCGCCCTCTGTCTATCATGAAGCATATCAATATAAGTAAACTTGCAAAAGATGAAGCCCTCTCACGTATCACGAGTAAGGTGCTGTCACTTACGAAGCATGAGTCAGGTACCGTTCCTCGTGAATCATGAGTCAGGTACTGTTCCTCGCGAATCATGAGTCAGGTACTGATCCTTATGAATCATGAGTCAGGTACCGTTCCTCGTGAATCATGAGTCAGGTACTGTTCCTCGCGAATCATGAGTCAGGTACTGTTCCTCGCGAATCATGAGTCAGGAACTGTTCCTCGTGAATCATGAGTCAGGAACTGTTCCTCGTGAATCATGAGTCAGGAACTGTTCCTCGTGAATCATGAGTCAGCTGCTGCTGCTGACAGCAGGGTCACCACGACCTGACCTTCCCACTGCCCTCCCTCCAGGTCACCGCACGACGGTGCGGCCCTTGAGCACTAAGGCACTGCCCTTGGCAATAATGGCGTGAACCTCAGACCTGACCAATAAAGAGTCAGGTCAGGTACGGTCCGGGGCTTCTGACTCCCCCTCCACACCACAGTTCATACATCTCCCTCCACCGCCCCACACCACAGTGTTGTCGTGCTTCCCTCCACCACCCACAAACACAAATGCGCACAACGATGTTCACATCGGAATCTCATTTGGAAAGACCAACCACTCTCCCGGGCGCATTACTAAACACACTTTAAAGTTTTCCACAATTCTTGGAATTTCACGGTTATAAATATTCTACATCTCAAATTCCCGGAGTCCGCGACACACAATATACGGAGAATTTCCAGGGTCCATCGCGCCCCGGCCCGAAATTCCTGGAGGCCAGCACATCCTCCTCCCTAAGTATTTGCCCGCCCGGGGTCCGTCCGCGATTCCTTCCTCCGCCGAAAATTCCCAGGGTCCACCACAGCTATCTGATTCCTTATCGTTATCAGCGGCGCCCTCCGATATGTGCAGCCCGACGGAAATATGCTGACGACTCGCCAGGGCGGAGGGGGAAGGTGCCGCTGTTGATAACGCCCCCCCCCCCCACACACACACACCCTCTCCATCCCCGCCTGCAGGAGCCGCCAGTGTACATGATACACCACAGGCTGGGGCCACAGCCAACCACCTCACCACTAACCAACGCAAAGCAGTGGTTACGAATCATTAGCGTCCTCACATCTGCCTAGACACACTACTGTTCACAGTGACGCCCGTAGGCACGCAGCGCCACGTGGGGCATCGAGGCTACCGCCAATTCCTTGCCCCTATGGCGCCGCCCCGCGCCACACAAACGCCTCCATCTCGACTTCTCTGCCTCAAAAATATGGCTCGTCAAGTTTAGAAAAAAGAAAAATCATAACATCTCTTCTCTTATTTAATGTTCTCGGTCGAGTATTATGTAGATTACATTGCAAGTCTGATCATTTGTAAGCGATAACCTCAGCAGCCAGGACAGTGCCACTCTGATGGTGATTAAGGCGTGTTTGTCCTCCAGGAAGGATGAATTAACTCCCAAGGTCAGTCTGGGGCCAGCGGGGAGGGTGATGTCACCTCCGGAGCGCCCAGACAGCGGCTGCATCTTGCACGACCAACCAGGTTGCTTTGAATTACCAACTATACAGGGCTGGATTTAGACTGTATGTTCTACGTTATCAACAATACACTACTTGTACCAGTCGGCCCAACTGTCAAGAGTTTAATCAATTCCATCTCTTATACCCGTGCCAGAACCATGTGACTATTCTAAGTGCTACTGGATTCATCGCCCGTCTGCCTCACTGCGTCCAAAATGTTGATATTCTTGGAGGCGTTCTTACGCGTCTTCTAACCTTTTGTGACTGTGAGGGATTAGTGAATGGAACAACCAACACAGTGCTTTACTGAGTATAGAGGTGATGAAATGGTACACATGGTGCAGGATTAATGGTACGAAGGTAAGGTGAGGTCTGTGAGGCGAAATGATGGAGGCAGGCATGGCGGAAGGCCCGTGGTGCTGGTTTGGATGCGAGAGGTGAGGCAGGAGTCCCATAGGAGATGCGCCGTTGCCTGGGTCTCATGGTGCAGCTACAGGAGAGGCTGCGTGCCAAAGTCCAAAGGTTCTTCAGCACAAGGCTTCAAGCCATCCGAGCACCCAAAGCTACGGGCTGAGGCAGGAAGTCCCAAGGGTCACAAGCTACAGGTGAATCACCTCAGCCACCTGAGGCAACGCCAAGGGTCACAGCCTAAAGGTGAATCACCTCAGCCATCTGAGGCAGCCCCAGGGGAACACAGGCTACGGATGAGTCACCTCCGCCACACTAGACGCAAGAACTCGTGAGGCTGGAGGCAGAAACCAGCATCATGTGCTCTGTTGCTCTAAACCTGGGAACCTCCCTTCTTGCCCTGTGTATCACACTCTCTTAATATCTTCTTGCTCTCTTATCAAGAGCTTAATCATCCTATGCACGTATGCTCGTCCTGCATTCATATCCTCTTGTATAATTTCACTTAAGACTTAAACAGTCGAGACCTTTTAATCTCACTTGTTAAGGCATATTCTCCGTGTTTACAAATCAGAGTGAGAGAAGTGTTGGGCGGGACACTACTGCAGGAGGGAGGGACGTGTGGCCTGCCCGCCGCCACCACAGTCTCTGCACCACCATCCCCGTCCTCCGGGCTCATTAAGTGCTCAACTCCCTCATCTCGTGTTTCTCAACTAAAAACATCTGCTCATCATTCCCAGTGTTTTTACTTGCGCCTTTCGCATAGCGATGTTTCAAGTTAAGAGATTACTGTGTAACAACAGACGCGCCTCCTCTCTGTCAAGGTATAAAACTACTACTTTCTTACAACAACACAGCAGTCAGTGAGACATCTAAGAGGATGGTCGACTTAAGTGTCGACATTTGGTGACACCCACACCCCAGGGGAGCTGGACACCACCCCCGGTTATTATGGACAGCAGCTGGTGCAGGACAGTGGGAGGGCTGGTCAACAACCCCTGCTGTTATGGACGACCGCTGGTGCAGGACACTGGGGGAGCTGATCATCACCATCTTTTGTTAGGGGCAGCAGCTGGTGCAGGAGACCTTACAGTTGGCACTAGTCGTGTGAGCAGTAGGTGGTGCAGGAGACTTTGGTGTTGGCACAGGTGGTGTGGGTAGCATCTGGTGTTGGGCTAACTGGCGTTGGCACTGGTGGTGTGGGCAACAGCTGGCGTAGGAAACCTTGGTGTTGGCAACGGCGGTGTGGGCAGCAGGAGGAACAAACAAACATACTACAGGGAAGGTTTGCAGAGCCCAACCCAGTGAGGGCCACATTTGGTGTCCTGTGGGACGCCATCTGTTATGTGAATATAAAGTACTGAGTCCAAAGTATTTCTTATGATTTAGGATTTAATTCACGCAATTATGGCAATAAATATTGTGTTACTTCCTTATGGCATTAAATATTGTAAATTACTTCATGATGGCAGTAAATACCTTATATTACTTCATTAAGGCAGTAATACTCTTATGTCAGTACTGAAAACGTTACAAGATGGATAACAGGTAAATTATGGGTAACATGAGTATGTGTGGTGAGTGGGAGGTAATGAGAGTGTGTGGGGGTAGACGAACCCGGGCTCCTGAAGGTGAAGGTCAGGTACACTGGTCGTCATATCACTTCCGGGGTCTAATCGCCACCCCTCCTTCTACCGTACCCACGACACTTCCCCCCCCTCAGTACACGACCAGAGTTCTGTACACTCTTGCCCCCCCCCCCTACCCATGTAAACTATCGTAAAGTGTAGACAGTCTCCACGCTGAGTAACGCTGTAAACCGTTAAGAAAACTGTAAATTCCAGAGATCATCTTTGGGTATACATCAAGTTTGGAGTGTACCTCTGGACATGTGCTTCCCCGCCTTAACCAGGCTTATAAACCTGTCTCCCCATCACAATAACTGTCCACCGCAGCTTTCCACACGTGGAGGCGGAACTCCGCCTCCTGGCGTAAAATTCCCCAAAACTCCTGACACTGAGTGGAAATGGACTGGGGAAACTATAATAAAGCACCAAAACACATCAAGGAATCAAGTGTTCGGCTTATAGCAAAGAGGAAGGCGAAGAAGAGGGTACGGGAATGATCCAAGAATTCTTTAAGAAGACCGTGCAGGGCACAGGCAAGATAGCTAGCTACTCGTATGAAGGTCTTGCCACTGACCGGACCCTAAAGCGTAATAGGACAGGCCATGGTACCCAGGGGGGCCGTACCGTCGTGTTCCAGGGTTATACCGCCGTGCTGAAGGGGTCGAAGTACGCTGCTAATTACCTCTCACAAGTGGGACCACAAGGCAACGAAACTGGTCCGCAAAACCTGCTGGCGTGAGTGAGGAACAACAAGACCATTACCCAGTGGGTGTGGCATGAACCTCCTCTGCAGCACCTGCGTGTCACCACTACCACACACACACACATCATAACACCATCATAAACAACTTAACAACACAGTAAACAACATTAAGAACGTGGGTGCCACAGACATTGCATTCCGTCGGCAGGGGCACCTAGGCTTGGCTCTAACTGTTATCGTCTCCCTCCTCCTTCTGTCAGTCTAGTCACCTTCACTGCCTTCGTCTTTTTGAGCCATCCTGAGGCCTAGTCACCTCCAAGCTTGCCTTATCTACCACAGTCCTGTAGTGTCATGGCAAATAATAAACAGCAATGTCACTGACAAGACACTACTTGTACGATCCAAGGTTGGGTTACTTTAGGTCACTGACCAACACTGCTATACCTGCACCACTCATACGTCAGGTCACCAGGGGGTTTAGGGTATTACTCCTGCACTTGCTTGAGGTCAAACCACCCTGGGATGTCTTCTGTACTGTGGTCTCAGAGTCACCAGCTTTACATACAAGCTGAGGTCATCTTCGCCTGGATTATCTGTCATAGTCCCACCGCACCTTCCTCTGCGATAACGTAACACATTAAAGCACCAGGTTAGCCAACGTTGCCTATGTACGTAACAACTCTGGCAGACAACTCCTTATCACGATAACAGAGCCGTGTGAAGCAGGGTCCCTGCACGTCAATACTCTTAAGTCTCCTGACACTTTCTTGCCAATAAAATTGCTATTATCCAATTATCTAATCATCTACTTTTATCACCAGCTGCTACACAACTATGGTGTTGAGTCAGACTGTAGGCAGCCGGAGTCATCACACACCACCTGGTAAGGTGCAAGGTAGAAACTTGTCTGCTCTTTATTGAATTCAAATGACTGGTCTTAAGGCACAGCCAGGGAGGAGGAGGAGGAGGAGGAGGAGGAGGAATGGGGGAGAGTACCTCCCCGGTACCCAAGAGGCTGGCAACCACCTCCCAAGCTTTTCATTGGGATCATCTTGCACACTGCGTCTAGAATTTCCGTGTGCAGGCAGCGGGCCAGACCTCGCAGTACTCTCGTCGCTCGCAGCTACGCTCCAGTGCCGAGGGAGGTCTTAGTGACTCTAAACGCTCGTACGTCATTCTAGCTTCTACCCGAGCCGCTAAAGATCTCTGTAAATCTTTGAACAGATAATCCCATCAGCCTTAAAAGCTGACACAACATTACTTCAGAGGCAAGAGAACAGATGTCTTTGAGGAGCGTTATCGCTGGCGGCGAGTACCTCCTTACCAAGATGGGTAGGACCCAGTTTGTCATCTTGGTAAAAAGCTTCGGATACTTTGCTGAGCTTGCCATCAAATGGTGGGAGGTTCGACGTGATCACCCACAGGTACTGACAGACACAATGAGACAAGTCAGTACGTTCTCGAGACAAGAGGGAGGCAGGTTGGCCGATAGACAGACAGACAGACAGACAGACAGGCAGGCAGGCAGGCAGGTAGACACCAGAGCTGGCCAGACGCAGCAGAGCGGTTTCCCAGGGCTGTCCTTGCTCACTGGGGACGCATCACTCCCGCGCTACTTGGTCTGTGGGATGAAACTGATCCGCCCAGTTAAGGCGGCAGGATCGCGTATCTGCCCAACAGCTGCACCTTCCTCTATTACCTATTTCCTGACCCATCAATGTCAGCTCAAATGGTCGAATTAAATACCCTCTACAACACATGTTACAACGACATTTTTAATACTGAAAAACTCGAGGGGCTAAAGATGGGTAGGAGGGGAGGATAAAACACGTAGTGGTCTGACAGTTTGAGAAAATGAGACACAAGTGTCGGGTGTCCCGGATGACGGTTGACGATAAAATGAAAGAAGATGAAAACTATAGCGAACGTTGCAGGTTTTAAGCTGGAGTGAGAATACGCGCAAACAAAAGCCCAGGAAATGAACAAAAATGGGACGGGGGAGTTTGGCCCAAGTCGTTACATGGGCCCAGCGAGTATCCTCAGCCAGTCATCTACGTCGAAATGATCGACATCGCTGCTCTACATACAAGTCGTGGGAATCTCCAGCTACGCTAAAATGCTCTGCTCCAACAAAGAGACCAAGTAACAGCTGCCGCCGCCGCCGCCTGCGGCCCTGGTGAGGAGGCTCGTGTAATACTTATTCTTGTACCGAATGTAGCCAGGGAGGGACAAGCGTGTCCCTGTGAGGGAGGCGGGCTGCTGCCGCCGCCGCCGTGGCCTGAATATGTATGTACGTGAAAGACATGAGTACAGCCACATTTGCTTCCTAATGAAGTGCCTACACTGCAGCGGTGCCTGCCGAGGCAAGACAAGAGGAAGTGGCTGGCGTTCCTCTCCTTCCACCGTCACCACCACCATCATGGAACTGCGTCACGTCTTGCGCCAGTTCTGGATCCCTGTGTTGCATCACTGAACGGGCATTTGATCAACATTTCCCGCGTGGAAGATCTCAAACAAGGGACAGACGAAGAACTACCTCATATGCTCATATCCGCCCTCTAGTTGTTATGTGTAATGCAACATGACCAGAGACCCCCTATCCACAGCCAGGCCCCTAAGACCTTCCCATGGTTTCTCCCTGACCATTCATATGTCCTAGTTAAGCCTGCTGACGGCACGTCGCCCCCTGTATACTTCATCGCTCCAATTCTCTCCATCCTATGCAGGCCTCATACCCTCTTTCATGCTCAAGCTCCAATAACTCAAAGCGTCTCTGACTCCATCTTTCGATCTCCTTCTTGGCCTTCCCCTACCCTTTGCCCCCTCAACTTTAGACATGTATATCCTCTTAATCAATCTCTCTTCACTCATCCTCTCTATATGTACAAAACATTTTATCATACCCTGTTCAGTTCTCAGTAGTACTCCGGTCACTACCACACCTTTCTCTTGTCCTCAGGCATTTCATTTCCAACACATCCATCCTCTTCTATTCCTCCGCACTTGGAAGGCCCAAGGCTCGCACCCATACAGCTCTGTCGGCACTACACCATCAAACGTACCCCTCACCGCTCTCACACACACAGTGACCTTTCTCTCCACACACTCCTCAATGCACCCACGACCTCTGCCCCCTCACCCATCCTATGGTTCACTTCAGGTCCTACTGCTCCAACCATTGCTGTGTGCACTCCCAGGTATCTAAACCATTCCAGTTCTAAGTTCTCTGCATTCAAACTCAATTCACCACTACATTACCTGTCTCGCCGCTATATATATATATATATATATATATATATATATATATAGAGAGAGAGAGAGAGAGAGAGAGAGAGAGAGAGAGAG